>NSDO01000048.1:106016-130465 GCA_002286825.1 Lagenidium giganteum | reverse complement strand
GATCGCCGCCGATCAATCAAGATGTGATGTGTGAGTCTCTCACTTGGGAGAAGTGTCCGGACACTAAGTAGTGTAGGGTACTTAAAACAAGGTTTTCCTAGGCTGGGCCCAGTGGGCCTCAGTTTAGGTGGGGGGGGGGGGGGGGGGTAACGGGGTAGCCCGTCACACAAGGTGTACCACATGCGTGTGTGGGCACAGATGCATATTAGATACGGTAGTTTGTAGGAACTCATATCCATCGGATATCCGGTAGGTATCCGGATGGATATCCGGTAGGTATCCGGATGGATATCGATTATCAGAGGTACCCCTTTGGGGACCTCCCATTCAATACACTTTGGTATTCTCCCTCAATACCTCCCATCGAGTGGGCGTGCGCGGCACGCACAGTCAAGTCAAGACAACCGAGCTTCCTCGTGCGCGGAGTGCCGCATAACAGGTTGGACTGTTACACTGCCGACAGAGTCAAAGAGGGTGGAGAAAAGTTGGTGGTCAGTTTCCAACTGCCCGTACTGCGACAAGATCTCTTGCATGGTCACGAACTTCTGTGATGGAGCCTGATCACACGGAACATCACGTGCGACAGGCCATGTTCGTCCCGAAGTCACACACACGCGCTCACACAGCACAATCACAACGATACATGCAACATGCGATCGTCACTTACCGATGACTTGTCCAAGCCCCGTGTCATCGCCATCATCTTCCATTATGATCGCGATTCCAGCGCTGGCGCGCGCTCGTCAAACCCTCGAAACAGCTGGCGCACGGTGTCCTCACATCGTCTTCGCCGGAGCCCTTGCCCGCTTTGGAAAGGTTCGCTGCGAGGTTTTTTACGCCGTCGTTTTTTTCTTTCTTCCCGACATGGAAGTAGCATGGATCCTAAACATGAAGAAACAGCGTCGAAAAAGCGTAGCAGATGTTGTTAACGTGAATAAAACATCCTTTGCTGATGAGATGATAAAACTGGAAATGATTTGTGTGAAATTGATTAGGAAATTCGTGAGAATGCTCACCAGACACGCACAGAGTAGAGAGAAACCGTAGGCTGGATGTGACTTGACTTAGGAGGAAGGGCGCCAATTTCAGAGTGACGAAGGGGTTGGAACTACCAGCTACCAGACGTAAGAACTCTAGTGGTCACTAGAATATCTATCTTTTTACGTTCCCTCCACTGAGGGTAAAATCATCTGTGAACATCACTCATTGGATATGGGGTTCACTTCAACAATTTGAAGGGATGATAAAACTGCAAGTGATCCTCATGAACTATACATCAACGTTGTCTCCACATTCTTCTTCTTCATTTGAAGTGGCATTTGGAGTTCGTTGCTGACAATCTAGCTTATTACGAGCAGCACCAGTATTACGAGCAGCGCCAGGAGTCGTTTGGTCTTTTGCCTGTTCCAAAATCGCCTCATAAGCCCGCTTAGTCCACCGGCCTCCTGATCTGGCATCAGCTCGCGCGCGCTTGCGAGATGTACCTTCAGCTTTCTCATTATCCGTTGGTGCCCGATAGAGTGTTATACTCAGCAGGAATTTACGGCGTCAGCTTGGAAAACAAGTCCGCCAACTTTTCTGGGTTTACTTTCGGACTTGGTAGCGGGGTGCTCAAGTAAGGTCACATGACTTGGCGTCATGACATCCTGCAAATCGCGCTTTTGTATATCAAATACTGCAATGGCATCGCTCGAACGTTTCTTGCGTCGGACAACCCCAGGTTGGTCGGAGGACATCTCAGAAATCTGGAACTTGCTGATACCCACTAGGCCCTTGTACGCGACGTTCAGTGGCTCACGAAAAGTTCTGAAGGCGTCCGGGGGTTCTGCGAGGACCTCACACGTGTTTGACGATGCGCTGATTTCAATGATATCGTGCAGCTGAGCTAGAGACCACACTTCCGCCCTGGCACGGGTCAGAAACAACAAATATTTCAATACAATGTTGTTTGTATCCTGACCCGTGCAGTTGTCGCATACAGAACCCACGAAACATCGCCTTCCTCACGGTCGCCGCTACGGATCTTGCTGTGTTCTGCATACCTGACCAGCAACGAGACCACCACACCGCTGCCTTTCTCAGCGGCGTGCTCACTGTAGACGTAGTTCTGCTGTTTTTCTCTCATCGTAGATGCCAAACATTGAAATTAAATAAGAAATATTAGCTTCACGGCGTAGCGACAGAATGAGGCAAGGTGAGGTTTTAGTGGAAGCACGATGACTTTGAAGGACTCGTCTGCACCCTCGCTCGATATCGGCACGATACTTCTTCCTACAGACGTGCACACCTGGATACAGCTGACACTTCATACCTCATCGCTCGGGCATCTTTTTCATGAACTGCCAACCCTTCCATTTCATCTCCCGTTGGGCTGTTTCGAAGTGTGCCGTTTTGTACGCGGCGACCTAATGCGAACCCGGGAATACGCCCGCAAATACTGTTGAAAAACGCTGTCGAGCTTGGTCTCATGTCGACGGGAATGCTGTTCAGTTAGATACCTAGAATCCCATTCCAGGTCATGTAGCTTGGGAGGAAAATGTGGTCTTCTATCGAGTAGTATTTGTGGATACCGCCATTCTTCATCTTCTGTCCACGAAATCGAGCCGGCGCAATATCACCAATTTTATCACATAGATCCTTAAACCAAGCAATCATGTGATCTCTGTCGACCGAAGCAAACTGGTTGTGTGCATTCTTATGCTGCGGCACATGGAATTCAAGTGACGACCCGTTTGCGATATCTATCATGACACCCATTCATGAAAATCTAAAGCAGTCTAAGCAGAAAATTACACATCAGAGCATAATTTGTCATCGTGTCATTGGATACGCCGAGGATCATCTGAAATGCCTTGCGACAAGCTTGTCTAAACCCTGGAATCCAGCAAGGATGACGACAGCGGACCCCATGGCCTTGCCGCCGTCCTGGGTCATGGAAGGAACACACTGATAACGCTGTCATCAGTGCCGTCTTCTTCGCTTCTTTGCCAATCAGCTCTAGGCTGGAGAGCACCTTGGCGATTTCGCGTTCCCTTCCAGTGGTGCAGGTGTTACCGCAGCAGGAGCTGCTGCAAATGAATGCAGCACGCGCCTCGCTCGTTTCGGTTGGTGCCGACACGACTGGATAGATTCGCCACTGAGTTCGACTTCCGCCTGGAAGTCGTCATCAAACGGATTGAATGGATCGTCCGAATCAAGCTCGGCCTCGTCACCAGAGTTCTCGCCGCTATGCGCGTCCGCTGCTCCTCGTTTTTGCTGTCCCCATTGCTGGCACGTCTCCCGTGAACTGATTGATACAGCTCCATGGTCACACTGTTAGTTTGCTCAAACCTCTTGTGCTTATGAGGCCGCTTCAGATTTCATACGTTCACATCTCCGCTCGGCAATGTCTCAAATATTGGATTGTGTCATAAAATGACACAACATTGATTGTGACTTTGTGGCTGGTGATGTTCGTTATGAATGCAGTATGTATCAAACATTCAATGTTCGCTTTCAGTGATTGATATTATCGAATAAATGCCACGGCTATGGTGAACGATACCTAAATGCGTTGACCACCGATCAATCGGCGATCGACAATCGCTGGCAGTGTTGATACACCCAATAGTTGCCGATCAAGCAAAATGATACCATCGGCAACAACGACAGGTGTCGTTGTCTACTATCACGCTGTCTGGCCCGAGTGACAACGAGTGAATAGTTCATGAGGTCCAACAGACGCCTAACCTGTCGGCTATTCGATCGTTACTGATGGGAACAACAGGTCGCTCCCTGCACTGCATGCTGAAACATGTAGTGTGATCGCTTTCATTAATACCTACTACCACACCTATTCCAACATCCAACAGCTTCGTCATTCTGGATGCTGAAGTGTGACTTGCAACGCGACCAACGTTGAGCTAATGGTGTTATCTGAAGCATTTCGACCCACCACGTTTCCCGAGTGGTAATGCAGCTCACCGGAGTGCCTCGTCAAAGTTGCAAATGTCAGTGTTTTGCTTGGAGGCGGCCACCATTGATGAGTTCTTGGTGTCTGTCGCACTCAGCTGTGAGATTCTGTTCAACGACAGGTGGCCATCAAAACTCGGGAGTGCTGAAGTTGCTTGCTTGCGAAGAAAGCACCTGCGCTGTTGGATTTTTCGTGGCAGAGCACGACGTTGTTTATCGCCATCCATTTTCCAGCTTGTGAGCATGAAGCTGCCAGACACGCAAATCAACACACGAGTTTAAGTCAGATGACGGCTGCATCACCCCTCTTGGGAGTGATGTGTGCGCGGTGATGAATACCGCACCACTGGTGCGGCACCACTGTCCTCGTGAAGGAATAGGCGCACTGCCTTCATCTGGTCCATGATGTTGCTTGGCGCTCAACGAGCAATTCATCTCGAAAACTAAACAAGCACAACATGAGCCACGTGTGCCAGCGAGCACAACCAACTGTTTGCTGCGGCAGCATGAAAACCCTGTAGAGCAGCTGCCACTTGGCTGGACCAGCACCCAGCTGTACGACCTGAACAAGCTTGTACGGTTTTGGTAAATTGTCGTCAGTCGTTGCCAAACTCTGGTATTCTCCAATTCGATCTGCCGAGAGCAGTCGACCCACCAAGCCGTCTTTGCACAATGTTTGAGCAGCAAGGAAATGTGATGAACGCCTTGAGTGCGCCAGTGCTGTCTGCTGGGCAAGGAAACCATCAATCGCTCACGCCAAAGATCCAAGGCCCTTCAGTGCGACCCTCCGTGCTAAAGACATACTCACCCGGCAGCGTCGACATCTTCCTGCTCGGCCTCGCCATTGTACTCAGTGGCCAGTACGTCAACTGGAACATCGGGCTGTCCACCGGCTTGACTAGCTACGCCATCGCGTGCGTCGTCATGGGAAGTGCCTACGYCGTCTTCTGTAGTTGTCTCGCCGAAATCACTGGCGCACTACCGTTCGCTGGTGGCGCGTACGGCCTCACTCGCTGCACGCTCGGATACTACACCGGTTTTCTCATTGGCTACTGTGAAACTCTCGAGTACAGCGTGTGCGTGGCCACCGGTGCCATCTACATGGGCCAAGTGCTGATCGATTGTATGCCGTCGCTCGACGGCTCGCAACCTCTCATCTGGGCTGTCTTTTACGCCACAGCATTAGTCTTCCACATCCGCGGCGACCGTCCGTTCTGGGTGCTCAACGCCATCCTCGGTGTGTTGTCGCTGGTGATTCTGCTGCTGTTCTGCTTCGGGTCGTTGCCGCACATCAACTTCCACAAGTATGCACTGGAGGACAAGCTCGCGACGACCAACGGCGGGTTCGTGGACGGCTTCGAAGGCTTCCTCAAGGCGCTGCCGCTAGCGGCGTGGTTTCTTCTCGGCATCGAGACGCTCAACCTCGCGAGCGACCAAGTGGAGCGACCGACCGCTGTCATTCCGAAGGCGCAGATGTACAGCGCAATGACGCTGGTGGTGACCGGCGCGTTGGTGTTCTTTGTCGCCGTGTCGCTGCCACCAGGCCTGTCGGCGTTACCACAAGAGTTCATCACGTTCAACCGCGGCTTCATGATCATGTTTGATATTTCGAGCACGACGGCTGCCATTCTGTCCTTGCCATCAGCTTACGCCAGCGCGTTCGTGTACATCTGGTGCTACAGCAAGCTCATCTCGGCCATGGCCATGTCCAAGCTGCTTCCGTCCGTTCTGGGCGCGACGTCGCGCTACGGCACGCCACACATGGCTATCTTGGTCGGCTCGGCCGTCAGCTACGTCATGAGCGTCGTCATCTACTACGGCGGACTCATCGACTACACGTTCATGACGTGCATCGCGTGCGCCTTCTTGACGTACATCGCGCAGTGCATCAGCTACATCTCGCTGCGCTGCAACTACCAGAACATGGCCAGCAGCACGTACCGCAGTCCGTTCGGTATCCCGGGGGCGGTGTACGCGATCTGCGTCTGGGTGCTGTCGCTGGTGTCGATCGCTGGTTTCCAGGGCAACCACGCGTGCGAGATCTTGACGGTGGTGGCGTTGGCGGTGCCATTGACGGTGGTGTATTTTGTGTACGCGTGGAAGCGTCAGGTGTTGTCGCAGCAGGAAAAGCAGGTGCTGCTGGTTGCTCGCGATCTTGTTTGAGGCGACAAGTTGTTGTAAATTTTCTGCCGCTCGTTGCTAGGGATCTCGTCTGAAGAGGTTTCTGATGGTGATGGTGGTGTCCATCAACGTGCGTGACTGATGAGTGTATTGGAAAGTGTACTGTATGTACTGTACTTCTCTGTTGGGAAGAGAATATATCTTATTGGTGGATTTTGGGATCACTTCTTGGCTACTGTACGAGTGAGTGATCAAGATGGAGCCACCGACCGCGATAGACGCGACGGCCGTGATCGACGTCGCGCTGATGGCTGGGAAGCTGCAGGCTGCGATCACTGTGCTGTTCTACGCGCTGCGCGACTTCTTGCGTCAGCAGAAGGTGCCCCCACCCGACAAGGCCGCCGACTTCCCGGCGCTGCTGGCACACATGCAGGCCGAGTGGCCCAACCTGCGGTCGTCAGTGCATCCAGGCTTGCTCAAGACCGCGCGGCGCGTGCTGATCTACCGCAACATCGTGGCGCATCAGTCGGGCATGACGCCGGCGCCGTGCCAGCACGCCCTCAGCACGTTTGTGAGTCTGGCGTGGTGCATCAACGCTGATCCTGACCTGCTGCAATGGCTCGAGGCAGCCGCGACCGACGCAGCCGCGCGACCGACAGACTGCACCAGCCCTCGAAAAACTGATAATTGTTATTCATTGTTCTGGTTTAGTGTGGACAAACAGTAACTGTGCTATTCTCGACACAATCACAACAGCACGCACATTATAGTATGGGACGAATGAACAAGCAAGCCTATCAGCACGCCAGTGACCTCAATGCAGCTGCCTGACCTCCATCCAGTGACGCTCACCATGGGTGCGCGCTGGGTGGAGAATTGAGGGGGTTGTTTGGGTTGCTTTCTCATGAGCCACAAATAGTAAGAGGGAATGTCGCGCTGTCGCGTTAATTCCCTGGCAGACTCCCCGGGTGAATATTACATATATTAATACTATCCACCTCTAAACGTCGCTTTCGACTGCTTATCGCGGCGACGGTTTGAACATCCCACAATTCTCGGTTGTATCGTAGGAAAAGCAGTGTTTCCAATGTACATGCGTCCATGCCACGCCGATCACGAGAAAAAATCCGCCCTGCCTTAGAGAATAGGCGCTCCACCTCATTTGATGTCGGTGAAATCCAGCTTTGGTCACCATATGTAGATGACTTTGGCTGGGAAGCAGAGCGCAATGCTTGCTCTGCATGCGACAGCCTGTCTGTTGTTTTCGGAGGGGCGACTTCAAAGGCAAACTTCTTGAGAGCTTCTGCTTCTGCTGGCAGTTGCTCACTTTCGTGTCCTTGCAAAATCTTCACAATTGCATTTTCCAAGTCTGCATCTGCTGATACGTACTTAGCCATCACCGGGTAATCCCGAATGACGCCGTCAAATACAGCTCGTACCTCCCGTAGAGTTGTATCATTGTTCTGGAGGAGCTTGCTCACACTTTCCAGGCAGTGCAAGTCATTTTGGAGACTTCAAAGCTGCATTTGCTCTCGTGCCGTCGGATGACGTCAACGAGGCGAGCGTCCGTTTTGTCGATCGCGTCAACGATCTCCAGGAATCTGGTCAGCATTCGTGCTCCCCCACCTGGTGTCTTGGTCGAGAACAGGCATGAGAGCCCCAGCTTGCTTCAAGCGATGTCGTTGCTTGAGGGTGCGCAAGCGCACCATGAGCTGTCGTACTTTGGTAATGGTCGACTCGTGAGCTTGCATATAGGGTCGGAATGCCAAATTGAAACGATGACTGGCGCACGCCATCATGGGAACGCCAGTCTTCTTGGCAATTGCGACGTTCACGGATGCATGGTCGCAAACGAAGAAGCTCAGATTTGTTGCATCAATGTCGTACGCATCGAGTACGCTGTCCAGTAGATCGATCATGGAGTCACTTCCCATGTCATCTCCATTTGCTAGTGTAGAACAGCAGAGCAACAGGCGATGGCATCACTCAGTCGTAGGAGACACTGCAGCAACAGCAATAACACCAACAACGTGCATTCCACCTTCAGTCCATGCATCAAAGAGGATTCCGAGACGCTTCCCGTGAAGAAGAGCGCGAACATCATCTCGGACGGCTCGCGCAACTGCAAGCAGGTGCTTCTTCAGCGTGATTGTAGATATCGACTTGAGACTGGTGTTTTGAACCGTCAGAGGCTTCTCGCAGACGTTGAGCGGGAGCCCACCCATGACGACCCACTCCAACCATCGGTAGTTGCTTGTCACGTTTTCCGTCACCGTCACGAAGGAATCCATCCCACGCGCTTGCCTTTGAAGAAGCTGGAATTCCAGTGGATACTCTTCCAGATGGGCACGATGCAGATGATCGATTAGATTGGTATATCCAGACCCCTCTTGCTGCTTGCGAGATTTTGGGCACAACTTGCACCAATACAACTCGCCGTCGCGGCGAAAGAGGGTGAGGTCGCGAGTAGAAGGCGAAGAGAGCATGCTTGTGGCCTTGAGTTGCTTAAGTTGCTGGTACGTTGTGTGAATGGAGGCAAATTCTCGAGTGTGGTTGATCGTTTGCCGGCAGATTGAGGGCGGGGTGTTGCTCGTCCACTCGTTTATTGATTGGCCACAGGGTGTTGACGTCAAACAATAATTCCATAATAGTATTGATAATTATTCACTATTGTATTAATTGTTTTGGGGGGGTTGGACTGCACACAGATACCATGTTGTATCGGTTGGACATATTGTGGTCAGTACTCTGACGTGACAATCAACGTGCCATTTTGTTTGTAGCGTGCAAACTTGACATTTGAACCGGAAAGCCCCTCTTAAAGCTGCCTCAATATCGCGGCTGCAATAGGCTGTTGGTGTCATCCAATGGTCCACACTACGACCCGCACATTCATCATGATCGATTCTCCGACTTCCGTCGCACGGCTGCGACTGTCGTATGTACTGTTCATCAGCGATCCAATTTGTGCCAGGAAACCGCTCGATGCACAAACACGCTGCAGCAGG
Organism: Lagenidium giganteum; assembly: GCA_002286825.1. NCBI lineage: Eukaryota > Oomycota > Peronosporomycetes > Pythiales > Pythiaceae > Lagenidium > Lagenidium giganteum. The sequence continues at coordinate 121,385 of NSDO01000048.1, read as the reverse complement.
GTCCGTAGACGGGTGTCCACATATCCTTTATGACAGTGAGCAAGCGTTCTCGCTTTTTGTCGAGCTCATCTCTTGCAATGAGCACAGAGGGTGCCTTCCGGCATTCGTGTCCGCATGTTCAACGACTGGTGCGTCAGCACTAGGATAGACTGAAGTTGCCTGCAAGGAACGCATCTGCACCATGCCTTTTGTCGTTGTGCACAAATCCATTCCCACATGGAGAACCAAGACACTTTCATCAACACCTCTGCAGCCAGATGTCAACAGCAGGTGAATGCGTGGTAATTGACGCAAACCACCAGGACAAAAGAGAGCACAGTTCCCCTTCGTCTGGGCCAACGACAGGTTTATTTGCCGCTGTAGTCATCGAGCATTCATCCCTCAATCAGCAGATCGCACAATGTGAGCCATCTGGAACTTTCGGGAGCGTGACAGCCGTTTTATGCAGCTGTTGATCAAATTCGACTAGTTTCCAACGAAGCAACCTAATCTAGTCGAAAAAGTCTTCAATTATTGGGTGCTGTCGCTGGTGTCGATCGCTGGTTTCCAGGGCAACCACGCGTCCGAGATCTTGACGGTGGTGGCGTTGGCGGTGCCGTTGACGGTGGTGTATTTTGTGTACGCGTGGAAGCGTCAGGTGTTGTCGCAGCAGGAAAAGCAGGTGCTGCTGGTTGCGCGCAACATTTTTCGACGGATGTCGATTGAATGGTGTCGTGTTAGCGTAGCGACGTTGTTCTGTGATTAGCCGTGTCAAAGATTCTTAGTCGACGACGGAGCAAGCGTTACCTAACGCCAATGTCAGCACCCATGGCGCGCGCTGCACCCGACCCAAGCACATAGAGGCTTGCCTCAGGTGACACCCAGCCAAGTCATGAAAACGACGGTTGATCTTGTCGGAGCTCGCTTGCTTGTGGTGGCTCAGTCGAAGAACCATCACCTGTTGGTCAGAGCGCTCAGCTACCTCTTTCGCGCAGCTGTCTTCTGCTGACCAGCCAGGACACAGCTGAACGACATGGCCATGTGGATATGCGTGGTGTTGGTGTGTTGTTGGAGCGCGGACAGTTGCAGTCCGTCTCTGCAGTTGCCAAGACCAGAAATCTCAGCAAACCTATTGGAGCACACACATACGTCATTCTTCGACTTCACCTTGAGTGAAGAGCCATCCATCTCAGCAATTTCGACAGCATAACAGACAAGCGGCGAAATAGCTCCTTCATGAGCGACTTGAGTGTACCAGTACTGTCGGCCGGACACGGAACCAAAGATTCGCCAACAAACACTGAGATCCAAGACCCAACAATACTTTCGACGTACTCACCCGGCAGCGTCGACATCTTCCTGCTCGGCCTCGCCATTGTACTCAGTGGCCAGTACGTCAACTGGAACATCGGGCTGTCCACCGGCTTGACTAGCTACGCCATCGCGTGCGTCGTCATGGGAAGTGCCTACGCCGTCTTCTGTAGTTGTCTCGCCGAAATCACTGGCGCACTACCGTTCGCTGGTGGCGCGTACGGCCTCACTCGCTGCACGCTCGGATACTACACCGGTTTTCTCATTGGCTACTGTGAAACTCTCGAGTACAGCGTGTGCGTGGCCACCGGTGCCATCTACATGGGCCAAGTGCTGATCGATTGTATGCCGTCGCTCGACGGCTCGCAACCTCTCATCTGGGCTGTCTTTTACGCCACAGCATTAGTCTTCCACATCCGCGGCGACCGTCCGTTCTGGGTGCTCAACGCCATCCTCGGTGTGTTGTCGCTGGTGATTCTGCTGCTGTTCTGCTTCGGGTCGTTGCCGCACATCAACTTCCACAAGTATGCACTGGAGGACAAGCTCGCGACGACCAACGGCGGGTTCGTGGACGGCTTCGAAGGCTTCCTCAAGGCGCTGCCGCTAGCGGCGTGGTTTCTTCTCGGCATCGAGACGCTCAACCTCGCGAGCGACCAAGTGGAGCGACCGACCGCTGTCATTCCGAAGGCGCAGATGTACAGCGCAATGACGCTGGTGGTGACCGGCGCGTTGGTGTTCTTTGTCGCCGTGTCGCTGCCACCAGGCCTGTCGGCGTTACCACAAGAGTTCATCACGTTCAACCGCGGCTTCATGATCATGTTTGATATTTCGAGCACGACGGCTGCCATTCTGTCCTTGCCATCAGCTTACGCCAGCGCGTTCGTGTACATCTGGTGCTACAGCAAGCTCATCTCGGCCATGGCCATGTCCAAGCTGCTTCCGTCCGTTCTGGGCGCGACGTCGCGCTACGGCACGCCACACATGGCTATCTTGGTCGGCTCGGCCGTCAGCTACGTCATGAGCGTCGTCATCTACTACGGCGGACTCATCGACTACACGTTCATGACGTGCATCGCGTGCGCCTTCTTGACGTACATCGCGCAGTGCATCAGCTACATCTCGCTGCGCTGCAACTACCAGAACATGGCCAGCAGCACGTACCGCAGTCCGTTCGGTATCCCGGGGGCGGTGTACGCGATCTGCGTCTGGGTGCTGTCGCTGGTGTCGATCGCTGGTTTCCAGGGCAACCACGCGTGCGAGATCTTGACGGTGGTGGCGTTGGCGGTGCCATTGACGGTGGTGTATTTTGTGTACGCGTGGAAGCGTCAGGTGTTGTCGCAGCAGGAAAAGCAGGTGCTGCTGGTTGCTCGCGATCTTGTTTGAGGCGACAAGTTGTTGTAAATTTTCTGCCGCTCGTTGCTAGGGATCTCGTCTGAAGAGGTTTCTGATGGTGATGGTGGTGTCCATCAACGTGCGTGACTGATGAGTGTATTGGAAAGTGTACTGTATGTACTGTACTTCTCTGTTGGGAAGAGAATATATCTTATTGGTGGATTTTGGGATCACTTCTTGGCTACTGTACGAGTGAGTGATCAAGATGGAGCCACCGACCGCGATAGACGCGACGGCCGTGATCGACGTCGCGCTGATGGCTGGGAAGCTGCAGGCTGCGATCACTGTGCTGTTCTACGCGCTGCGCGACTTCTTGCGTCAGCAGAAGGTGCCCCCACCCGACAAGGCCGCCGACTTCCCGGCGCTGCTGGCACACATGCAGGCCGAGTGGCCCAACCTGCGGTCGTCAGTGCATCCAGGCTTGCTCAAGACCGCGCGGCGCGTGCTGATCTACCGCAACATCGTGGCGCATCAGTCGGGCATGACGCCGGCGCCGTGCCAGCACGCCCTCAGCACGTTTGTGAGTCTGGCGTGGTGCATCAACGCTGATCCTGACCTGCTGCAATGGCTCGAGGCAGCCGCGACCGACGCAGCCTCACGCAAGAAGAGGTCGTCTGTGCCAGTGCCAACGGGCTCGCCATCGTCAGCGTCGTCGATGGATGTGGAGCCTTCGACGCACACGGCGACCGCAACGAGTTCGCCGGGCTCGCAGTCGTCACCTGACAAAAAGTTGATGGAGGAGAAGACGCCATTGCCACCGTCACCACCTCCACGTCCACCAGTCATCATATTGCAGCACCCGCGTGTTGGTCCACAGCCACTTGAAGGTGCATCATCATTATCATCGTCATCATTGTCGCCATCAGCAGCAGCATTGACGGCTGTGACAGCACCAAGAAAGAGGGAGCAGACACAGTGGATGTCCGATGGTCACCGCGCGTTCCACCGCGGAGCGTTCAAGGCCGCGTCCAGCATTTTCACCAGAGTGATCAATAGTGGTGCTCATGATGCACGCGTGTTTTGCATGCGCGCGCTGTGCCACGAACGGCTCGAGGCGTTCAGCGTCGCCATCACGGACGCTCGAACAGCGCTATCGCTACTGCCAACGCGGCGTGCTGCCGTCAACAACAAGGTGATGGCCGAGTGCGTGCAGGTCATCAATCGCTCGCTCGCAGCATTAAGACCATCGACAGCGACCGTCCAAGCGAAACAGCAAGAAGATCATCAGCAACAGCAATTGCAATCGTCAACGGGATCCTCGCTTCCAGGAGACAACTATCACGGGTTGCAAGACATTGTTGAGGTGGTGCTGACTGACGAGCTACGAGTCCTTCGTGCAAGTCAAGATGAACCAAGACCGTGGCTCAGTTGTCGGCTGTTTGATCGCAATTTACACTCGCCGTGGACGTCAACGCACAGGACGATGCTCGAGATACGGGCAACCAATGGTTCGCTCACCGCCAAGCGCGCTCTAACAACCTGGTTCCTTTGGCGGCACACGGAGTTGGCACTGCAGTTAGGTGATACTAGAAGTGCCTGCTGTTCTCTACGGTGGGCAATAACGGTGTGGCCTTCGCTGGATGGACTGTCGCCAGTGCTGGTTGATCAAATCATGATGGTGGCGAATGCTCACATGGATGCTGATCCGCGCGACGTCAACGCGTGCATTGTGGCGGCGACGGCGTCCTTGTTCCTTAATGGTGAAAGTCGCTCCGATCTTGTCGCTGCTTGCATTGAACTGAACGCACTGGGGGCGGATTCAGCGGACAAGGCTATGGACTTGGCCGACCTGCATTTCAAGTTCGCTGTTCTCTGCCTTCGAGCTAAACGATACGAGAAGGCCACGGGCGCAATGAAGCGGTCGCTCAAGATGAAGCACCTCCCGTATCGCATCTTCTACCGAGCTCTGTGTCTTTCGCTGTTCAAGCATCCACCGTTGGAAGAACTGGAGCGAGTGCCACATACGTATTGCGCTAGGAATCCACCAGATGAAGTACACACCGTAATAGCGTACCAGATGCTGGTACGCTTGGCGGCGACAACGTCGGCGGCGAAGACAGGAAACCACGACCATGACCAAGACAGAACGAGGCGTCCGCGGCTATGGCTCACGTTGGCGAATGCGGCACAAGAAGCTGTTCTACCAGGGGCCGCCGTGTTTGACACTGAGGTGCCGGCCACTTTGGATGAAAACAAAGAGCTTGGAGTGGTGGCGTGTCCGCATTGCCGGAGCAACATGCCATCGAACGTGTTGATAGAGCATCAAGTGGGTACTTCCGATGGCAAAGTCTGCAATGGCCGCAAGCGCGTTAACAAGCTCGAAGGGTTAAATTTGTCGGCGTTGCGGCCCAGTTCGACACAAGGAATGGAACTGAAATGATCTTTTTGTCTCTGGTGTTGTTCTCGACATTAGCAAAGTAGGCTCACAACTATGTGAATGCTCACACAGAACGGAGCTTATTGAAGACATGAGGTGGGCAGCATTTTTCGAAAGTACAATGCCATCTCCTCGGTCTATTGAACGTGCAGCCTGTTCCGTTTAAGATCACTGGCCAGTCAAACTCCATCGACACATCGCCGCCTGTCAACATCGCGAGGTGGAACATTAAGTTTCCATATCATTGCCGTATCCAGTTTGAGGATCTCTTACCGTGATGATCCGTATTGAGATTGAAGACGAGCACGAGACTTGACAACAACTTGCCTTGAATGGTCATCCAGTACATCTCCAACACAAACGCCAGCGGCATCCACCCACCCAGCGCGTATTTCCGATTCACAAAGTGGACAATAACGGCAAGCACAGCGGCACCCAACAGCGCATACACCGATGGCAACGAGGAAGTCAGAGCTCGAGATGCCGATGAAAAGAAAGCAATAGCGGTGGTACGGTAGGTGGAAAAGTACGAGCGAATCGACGAGGTTAAGTGCTGCAATAGCGACTTTGATGTACTGGATGAAGAGCACTTGTTCGGCTCGGAAAAAGAGTCGAAGAGTCGTGAACAACGATCCGTGGACCAGGTTTCACCATCGATGTCGAGACGGTCCGAGTTATCCGGTTGCGCTGGTGCTATGCTGGCCCACATCGCTTGCGGTGATGGTGGTGTCGATCCAGACGTTAATATCGAGCAAGGGGGCTCACCACCCAGTAGAGCACGCGTCACGTCGGTGTTATTGCTGACATTGTACGATGAAGATGGTTCGGACTCATGTTTGCGCTCGAATGTGGCTGGTGCATACTTACGGTTTTCAATGAGTAGCACGGCGACTGTGATGGTTACCATCACTTCGATCGCTCGTAGCGACTGAAGGCACACATTCTGATAGATAGCGGCAAAAAACTCAACGGTCATATCAGTCGACAGATCATCAAGTACCGGCACGTACTGCCACGTAGGCCCACGTGACACGACGGAGTACAGGCTGGAGCACCGGGAAGATGATCGTCAAGACGATCCGCCCACCTTCGAGCGCAATCGCTCTGGCGGAATCGTTTTCGTTGGCATGTATCGACCGGCCATCTGTGCGAGGTCAATATGGCCGATTCGTTGCCAGACGTCGAGTCGCTTGAGTAGTCGATTGTTGATCCTTCGACGAAACCAGTTCGCCTCAGACGCATCGTGGTTGTGGACTTTGGAAATGGTGAAGTCGATGCGATGGACTTTAGCACCGTGAAGAGCGTGGCAGCTCCCGTTAACAGGCGTTGGCTGTTCGTGGGCGTCATTCTCTCGCAGCCAGGCTTCGAGCGAGTCCATCGTCGCCTTTAGGTCCTCTTCTGCCGCTTGACCATTCCATGGTTGATTTTCAGACGTGTATTTTGCTGTTGTTGGGGCACTGAGTGCCGAGTGCCCGGCACTCTGCTCCTCTGCCTTGAATCTCTCATTTTACAATTTTGACTTGATTTATGTATACTTTTCCTTAATATAGAAATGGCTCGAATTTTCGCGTCCACGAAAATTAATGATAGCTGCATTTCAGACTCTGGTGCGCCATCCAGAGCGAAATATGAACGTCAGCATCGAGCCTGCGGACAGATATGTGCGCCTTGGAGTACCAAATCGGTTGCCAAACAGCTCTCAGGAGCCATTCCAGGCATTAATGTGGGCTCCCGCACTGAAAACTCGATATTTGGCCTTCCGGTCGAGCGGGCACGACCCACTTCAGTTGGAAATTGGTGGTCGAGACCACATTTCAGTTTGCGGGCTCGCCGGTTAGCTTAATGAACACACTGGGTTTATCTATATAGTTAAGGATGTCGATTACACGTATGGAAATGTCATGGCGTTCACGGCGTCCCTGGAGCTGCTATTCCGTGTGTAAGAGACTTCTCTCGCACGTGTTGTTGCTGGAGATCGTTCGTGTGGGCAATTGCACGGTTGCGCCCGAGTAACAAGACGAGCTGAGATCCAGGCAGTGTCTTGGACTTCATAACGTTCGTTAGTGAGTCTAGAATAACGCCACAGTTCCATTGTCGCATCGCACCCGCAACACTACCTGGCACCTGGCCAGAGCAATGACCAGGGAATCGGTTGCATTCGTCACGTAGCACGTGTTGGCAGACCCAAGCGGCTCGATCACCTTGCCGTACTCGTCTGGATGCTCATTGATCACGCGCATTATTCGCAGCCACTGGTCACCGTAGCATGGCTTGATCTCCAATGCCAGGTCAGCTCGAAAATGCCGGCCATCATCCAGAGCAACAAGCATCGGTTGCGCGACCTTGTCACGATCGTGATCGTTCAATCCACCGGGACTGAGGCAGCAGCTGAACAAAGTCATTGGGATGGCCTGTGCGTCGTGAGGTCTGGCTGTCGGATTGCGTTGTGGTGCCACGGGCGTCGATTGTCAAGTGCGACATTGCACCCACCGAGTTCCAGGCATCTTCTCTGCATGAGCCATGCTCAACTGCATGAACCATGCTCAACTGCAGAGCTTCCCAAATTGGTGGTACACTCATCCCCCACGTGCTGAAGCCATTTTTCAGCAGGTGGGGGATGAGTGTACCACCGAAGCCAATTCCCTCCCTGTACCAATGAATCGGTACAGCTCCAATTAGACAATTAACCAAGACGCTTCAGTTTACAATGTACACCAAGTGTAATATTGGTTGCAACGCCATATTCGTACTCAATTGGAGCGCTCCAGTGCTCCCATTGTGCTGATTCCTTCGATGTGTCACTGTGACGGTCATCTTAAGGGTCGAAGATGCTGTGGCGCGCGCAGGCGGTCGTCGACGGCGCGCTGCGCCAGCAGGACGCAGAGCGCGCCGCCAACGCATTCATCTTCAGAGAGGTGCGGCTGCATTTATATTGCCGATGGCGTTGCAGTTGATGGTTGATTCTCCGGGTGTTGACTGTGCATCGTCACGTGGTCGCTGGCCAGGTGCACGCTGTGCTGGACGAGATGGTGCACGACGTGGAAGCCTGGGACCACGAATGCGAACTCGCCAAGCTCAGGCATGAGCTGTACGTGACGCAGCAGGCTTTGGATGAAGCCAAGCAGCGCGAGCAACAGCTTCTGGAAGAACGACAGCGCGTACGTGCAATGAGGGACTCGTGGAAGAACAGTTGAGTTATGCACCGACCAATCGTGTTGCTGCTTGTTGCGCAGGCGTATGACTTTGCAGCGCAAGTGGAAGAGCACGGCAAAGCGCTGGTCGCGCAGTTGAACGACAATCTGCAGACACTCGTCAGTGAACTCAACCAGAAACACATGTACGTCGAGATACGACATGAAAGAAAAAGCGTCACAGGAGCTTGTGAGCGTTGACGTTCTTGCTGCGGGCATTTATTATAGCATTGAGAAGGAGTTGGCTCGAGCTCGCGAGCAGCTGGTGGTCGCCTCGCAATTGTCCAGTCAACTCTCCAGCGCTCAGCGCGAGATCCGTGAGCTGCACCGCAAGATGAGCATCGAAAAATTGCTGAAAGGCAGTCACCAGGCAATGATCGGGAAGGGCGCGACATCCAAGCGGGCAACAGGAACTCCTCCGTGCACACCATCGACACAGCGACCAAAGAGCAGTTCTGTCAATGAAGTGGTGGTGGCGTCACACATGCCCGTGGCGAGCGGTGCGGGCTCGCCAGGTCGTGAAGCATCCCCATCGTCGTCACGCCGGTTGGGATGGTCTCCTAACACAGGCTCCGAAGCACAGCGCGAGCCGTGTCTGGAGACTTGTCCCGAGAAATTGCTGATGAGCGTGTTCGGATATTTGGACGCCCGCAGTGTGGTTGCAGTCAGCATGACCAACAAAATCATTATGAGCCGAGTTCACGGGCTGTTTGGTGTGGCGACACCCATGGCTGTGCCACCGGTAGTCAAGCGTACACAGAGCCAACCGGTGTTGCCCAGTGCACGCAGTGCGATCAGTAAAACACGAAGCGTGATCGGTTTTGGATCGACCACGGAGAAAGACAAAGTACAACTGTCCAAGGTGGAACAGCTCGTGAAGTCGATGAAAGTCGACGAAATGAAATTGTTCCAAGAAATGTCCCTGCGCATCCGCGCATTAGAGGTGCTATGACCATCACAAGATGGACTCTTCCCAAAGCTCGGTGACTAACCTGTCAATCTCTCTGGTCACAGAGCAACCTGGCGCAAGTGCAGGCCGAGAAAGAAGACGTCGCCGCGCGTTTGCATGGCGCGGAGAATGTTCGCGACTTTTTGATGGACAAGCTCAAAGATTTGGAGGATGCGCTTGCGAACGCGATGGAGCTCAATGCGAAGAAAGACGAACAGGCCGTGATGGATCGAGAAATCGTGGGGTTCTTGGATGCTCGCACACAAGAATATGAGCTTACACTCCAGAAATGTGCCGAAGAAAATGAACAGTCTCGTAATGAGATTGTGCAACTACGTGACGAGCACGAAGCAAAACTCGCGGTATGCTCGGATATGGCGTTTGTTTATCTTTGTTCCGAGCATTTCTGAAGTCCATTTGTCAACAAAGGTCGTTCAAGATATGGTCAAGCTACTAACTGAAGCGAAGCAAGATCTCGAAGCGCAGCTGCGGGTTTGTCAATGGCCATTGCCGTAGTAGTTTGTGGACAGCAACTAACTATGCTTGTGATGCCTGGGAATTTTTTCTCCCCGTAGTCTCAACGGAAAGTTCTTGTTCGAGAAGTGAAAGCACTGCGAGCCCAAAATGAACAGCTTCGTGCTGACAAGTCGCAGTATTGCACTCAACTCAAGCAACTCAAGCACGCATTGCACAACTTGGATCAGTTTGACGAGTCGAATGGCGACGGCGCCGACGGATGGGGACCGTGAAATAATCTGATCCAATTTTATCATATTTGCCAGGCTGGGATCTTTCTGCTGCTGTATAGCATGCCTCGTGTCGTGGTAGATCGGCAACACGTTCAAAATCGTTTATTTTATGATTTGTTGTAGATGTATCCAGAAACCAGCATCTTCGAGAAGAATCACACAGCCGACGGTAGATATTCCAGATTATGCGCAGCAACCCAGAGATCGGATTCAAACGAGAAATATGTGAGTTTGATCGCCTTCTCCTAAAGTGATCCGACGCATGGGGCATCGCTCGCCCAAAAAATGCAGCATTGGTGGCGTCCAGCAATTAACCACCAACAAGGACAAAAAAATCGACAGATCCACGCCCGAGACATGTACGCCGTGGCCCAGAAGTACAGGAATGACTGCGACGTGATCTCTAACAGCTCTCGACAGCTGAAGGCGACTTCAAAATACTGTCCACGTACTTCAACAGCTCGCCATCGCGTCATCAGAGCATGCCAGAACCTCAACCTGCTGCGATCTAGCGGATGGGTGAGAATCGTGACTTGGACGTTGTTGGCGAGCAATGATCGATAGAAGATGCGAAGAATCCAGCCGAAGCGGCGGAGCGCGACGCCCCCGTAGAGCAAGCGTCACGAGATTGCTGGCTTTGGCATCCACCCCAACGGCCGCCATCTCGGCGACGACTTTCGCTTTGGTTGGGCTTACGACTGTCAATCCCGCTGCCATAGCCACCATCAACAGAAACAAACTATGAACTCGCATGATCGCCGTCTACAGGAGAACAAAGGTATTATTCGAGGAAACGAGCACAGCGGTGGAGCAACTTGCGTGCACAAGCGGGACGGGAGGGTCAGTGTCATGGTACGCACGTGCGTTCATTGCTTCAGGTGCACGCGCTCCGCTCCGGATCGTTTCGTGTCAAAAATACGCTCGTCGACGCTGCCGCTGACAAGGAAGCGATGTTGGTGATGTTGAAGTGATGGAGATCCCTGTCATCATTTCCAACAGCATCCAGACCTACGAAGTACATGACAATGCTAATGCAGAAATAATGACCGTGTCTGGTGACTGCAGTGACCGTGATGACCGTGTCTGGTGAGACTGCAGTGATCTCGGACGATCTCATCTCAGGAGGTAAATGGTGACAATCTACCACGAAATGCAGCAACAGTATTGTTCAGCAATTATTCACCACCGGGCAGTGCGTCTGAGAGCCACGAGCGCGGTGATCTAGAAACATGTGTATGATTATGTGGCGCCTTCCAATAACTACTGGGAGACCAACGTTGTGACGATCGAGCCGACAGCTAGTCATGCTGAGTAAAGCAGAGGAATGGCGAAGATCCATCATGGTTGATATTCCAGACCGTGTAACGTGACCCATCGGTCGAACCGAAACGAGTAATCGATGAAATCGCAGGCAATCATCGTCTGCTGCACTTGGCGACTGGAGTTACCGGCGCACAGGGGACTGTTCCAGGCAAGAACCGTGCTGACGTTGGCATCGTAAATCCACTGAGGGATTGTGTTCACAGTTGTATTCTGAATGGCGATGATGGAGGGAGCAGTCGAGCCAGGAGGAAACGAGACATTCAATGGTAATACCAAGCCGGGGATGTCGTCCAGAAACACCTTGTGGGAGCCAATAAACACTGCAGATGGAACATGAGATAGTCGCTCGTTACCGAGGAAAGAGATCACATTGCGCACATTCATGGCGGCCATCGCCGGCGTGATCGTATCGATATGGCATGCATCAAGGATAAGATTCGTCATCTCATGCCGCCACGCCAACGCTACTTCTGAAGTCAGCAACGACAGGTTTGTGCCTCCGACTTGGACAAAACGTGGCGCCGGTGGGTCGTTGTCCGATATTAATGCGAGCGGAATTGTATTCCCAATTGCATCCATATTCACACGATACATCAGAAAGTGGAAAAAGAATGGATTCGTTCGCGACGTGATGGCGACGTTCTCGTCCCACGCGACGAGAGTGCTGTTATAGATGGTAAGCTCGATTAACGATGACATTTGTGTCACCGACGTGGGTATCTCCAACACTGGGCAGTGCGCAAACGTTAATGCTCCAATCACATCCAGCGGAAATTGAGATAACAGAGACTCTGTGTCGGTTGCGGAGCCATTTATCTTTGAACGATGACAGTCAATGACGACAACCTCACACACGATGCCCCTGGCGAACCATGAGTGGCGCTGTGATCGGCAAGTATATGATGTGTCGGCGTAGTGCCGAGATACGCTGGCGCAGTGCATTACCAAGACGGTAAGTCCCCACACGACAAAACCCAGATCCAGTGCTTTCATACGAAGAGGTCGCTTGTGATGGATCAATAGAGCGCCAGTCGACTGTTTTTGAGTGCTTTGTGGTACCTCACGCATCCTCGCTGATGGAGGAACGACGGCCAGTGCGTTATTCTTCGCTTGTGGTGACTGGGACGTTCGCAATAATGACTTGATGTCGGCTAGCGCTTGGACGGTCGTCAGCATCGGCACCACCTGACCCACCAGTCCCTGCAAACTGGACGGGGCGATCATCTGCATGTCAGATTTCTGCTGCACAATCCACAGTGCATCCTGATCGTTGCCACCAAGGAGGTTGTTGAAGTATGGCAAAAAGACAAGCATCGGAACCAATACGCCCATCAACACATCGAGCACGGAATCGATCACCAAACACCACGCACGAACCGCAATCAAGCGCAACTGGCGTCGCTCGGCCACTAAATGCAGTAACGGCGTCGTCCAGCAGTTCAGCACCAACAACAACACAGCAAATCGGTTAATCCACATTCGCGACACATAAGCGCTGATCCAGGAACACAGGCACGTTTGTGACGCGACTTCAAAGAGCTCTCGGATGGCAAAAGCTGCTTCGAAATATTGTCCCCGCACACTAACAGCATGGCATGGCATTGTCCATCGATCGGTTCTGTGGGATCGAGGCCGAAGTTGGCCAGCACTACCAAAAGTGACTTTGTTGGCTCTTAGAGACCGAAGAAGCATTCCAAAGGCTCCGACGAAGTGGGAGAGCGCGATGCAGCCATAGAGGAGGGCGAATGCTGCGAGAGTACGAGGATTGACATCCAATCCAATCTCTTTTAATTCTTTGTCGAATTCAGGAGTGTTCGGCTGCACCACCGACAGCGCCACTGTCAGCAATGCCATGCCGACCACGATGTGCACCATCAGTATTACCATCCACGAGAAAGCAAACAAGCGATTCGAGCAAACGAGCACTGCTGGGGAGGCATCGCTCTGCACACCCACGACCCGAGGGGAAGGCCCAGCACGATCACCATGCAGCTGAGGGGCCTTCATCGCTTCCAACTTCACGTTCAGTAGCGGGAGCGTGGGCTTGCGGTCTGTCGTTTCGCGTCAAAAATACGACCCACTTCCGAGTTGGGATCCACTATCACCACGAGCACGGATTGTATTCAGTGAGACTTCCCGCGTTGGAGACGCGATTGTAAGAAACAAGGCTGCGAGAAATTCCGCAATCTAGTTCCACTCTAATAACCTGAATTTCCATGATGACTGGAAGTGCCGTTAAATATTCTATCATTGCCATACTCACTATAACAACATCACGCCCATCCACACGCGAACCATCAGCATCGCCATGTACGACGCAGCAACGTGCTTCGAGCACACTACTGGTACACCGACGAACTCGTTGCTGCCACTCACGAGTAGGGACGGAAGTCCGATATCATAGTTCGAACGTGGGACCTGTTGGGCAGTGTTGAGGATAGGCTCTACCCACGTTATTACCACCTCCAACAACGCATTAGTTGTGTACACCACATAACTTCTTGTCAGATTAAATATCTGTGGATGAATGGATGAGAGGAAATCTCCAGATCCCTTTAAAACAAAAAATTCAATCATACTTCTTGTTCTGACACGCAAGGAACATCTTCATCTTCTTCCCTTCTTCTTCTTCCAGCAGAAGCTCAACATCGACAGGTTATGAGCCCAAGCCAAGCCTTTAGCAATGACTTCCCACGGCTGACGGGAGCCACCAACTTCGACGTTTGGAAGGCCCGCGTATGCGCTGCCCTCGACGGCAAGCACCTCCTCGGCTTCGTCACGAAGAAGAACTACGACGGCATGACCTCCGACGAAGACAGCAAGTCAAGCGACGCAGGGGACATGTCGGACGACGAAGCCCAGCCCAAGGCGGCTGAAGACGAGGACGCTGAGGCGAACTCGACTGCCGAGAGCGACGATGAGCTCAATCCGTACTCGGATTCCGACACGCCTACGGACGCGACGAAGACTAAGATGATGAAAAGCAGTGATCTTCCTGCAATCCGTCCGTTTAGCCGTGAGATCTCGCGCAAGCGCAAGAGCGCTGAAAAGAAGAAGCGGCGCGCAGAGCGAGCACCATCATCCGCTCAGCTACGCCGGTTGGAAGCTAAGACGAGAGCATTTTTGATGAAGACGATGGACAACACCCACATCCGTCTTGTTATCAATCTTGCGACGTCGTACGACATTTTCGAAGCCATTTGCAAGAAGTACGAAGGCGTTGCGTTCCACGGCGACCCATACTTCATCCAGCACTACTTGATGGAGCTGAAGTACGAGGAAGGCTCGGATCTCACTGACCTCTTCATTAAGCTAGAGAACGCGATGAAAGCCGCGTCTGAAGCCACGGAATCGGTCCTAACGGATGCTCAGCGATCGCTGTACCTGTTTCATGCACTCCCGTCGACCTGGAAGGATGATCTCCGCGTCTGGAAGGGAATGCAGAAGTACATCCGGTACGAAGACCTCAAGAGGAGCATCGAGGCCAAAGTCCGCGAGATTCAAGCTCAAGAACGCTACACGCTGGCGAAGGGCACGCCCGAATCAGCAGCAACAGCGAGCGAGAAAGCACTTGCAGCCGTACCGCCTTCTGCGCCTGCCGCTCCAGCCCCTCAGCACTCCAACTGCTCGTACTGCGATCGACCACGAAGGAGACCGTGACAACGGAGGTGGCCGAAAGGACTATGATCAGAGCCGTCGCGATCGTGGACGCGTGGCCATCATCATCACCGTCACGCCTAAGCTTGAGATTGGTCTTGCTGCCCAAGTCAAAGATCCGTTCGATCCAATCTGGACGATCGACTCTGGCTGCACTCACCACGTCACACACCAAGCCGAGTGGTTTACGGCTTCGAAACCGGGAGAAGGAACCATCATGGTTGGCGGGAAAAATGAAATCCCTATTGAAGCGACTGGCACTGTCACCTTGCAAGTTACCGACTCCAAGGGCAACGCCAAGACGCTGAAGCTCCAGGACGTGCTGTTTGCACCCGAGCTCAAGTTCAACCTGTTCTCCGTCCCTGCTGCTGTGAAGCAAGACTTCCGCTTCACATTCAAACGTACCACTTGCGCAGTGCAAACGGATCAGCGCTTCAAGAT
>NSDO01000048.1:41740-55136 GCA_002286825.1 Lagenidium giganteum | reverse complement strand
TGACACCTTGGAGGTGCTGCTGTTTCTACTGTTCAACCGCGATATGTGGAATGTGAATGCTATTCAAGAGATTCGAGGCGCAGATAGCAAGAAAAAGAAAGAATAATGCGCATTATTGCATTATTCATTTTCTGGATGACCGCCTTCAAAAATAATAGAAAATTGAATTTTCCGCAGCCCTGGGCACGGGTGTGACGGTCTTGGGCGTGTGGACATCGACGTAATGGTTGGCCTTGGGCGACGACGTGGCCGTCGTCATCGTGAAAACGAGGAGTGAGCTTGGTTCGGATCGCGCACGACGAGAACTGACTGCGTCATGTCATGGTGCGGGAATTTGCGCGAGCGTTGGGAGAGATCGCGACCTCGCAGCAACGCGAGAAAGATCGGACGTAGCAGATGTTTACCATCAAAGCGAGAGTTGTGGCGCCAACGCAAGGCAGGCGCAAGAGACGGTGGCGAAGTACAACAGGCAATGTCGCAATGTGGTAATGTTGCGATGTCATAATGTTCTTGTGTTGTAATGTGCTAATGTGCAAATGCAGCAACGTTCAGGACCAAAGAGCATGGATGCCCGCTCGGTTTACATGGGCCGAGCGAAATTATCGCTGTACCCACGGCCTCGCACAGCGGTCACGTAGCACAGGAGAACGAGCACGATGCGACCGTTTCACCGGTTGTGATGCGCGCGTGATAGCGGAAATAGTGAAGACCAGTTCTGGCGTTTGGGTAATCAAAACACGCAATGAGGTGGGTGATGCGGAGGATTAGCAGCAGGGGAAACAAACGCTAACAGTTCGGTGAAATGCAGATCACAACGCACAACCACGACACCACTAAGCAAGTGTATGGACAATATCTCTCCAGAGAGGAAATTGCCGAGGAAGGTGTGCTCGATGTGCTCGACGCACTCATTGAGGCCAAAGCGAAGCCTCGACAGATTGCGTCGTACCTTACGTCATCAACAGGGTTTGATGTATCGGCACAAACMGCGCGCAACATTGTCAGGTGGCGCCTTGGAAAGGATACCTCCGAAGTKGGTGTTCAACGGCTACTGAATGCGTTTGTGCAATACCAWGGCTGTTCGTGCATRGTAATGCAGAACGAGCGTGGATTGACATGCGCCATTGTGCTRCAWACCCCAGCACAGAAAGAGATCATGCGTCGATGGGGCGACTCCCTGGTGTTTGACTGGACGCATAACACGAACCAGCATGGATTCTACCTTGGTAAGTGGTGTAGCCAGTGATATTGCGAACTAATTCTCAACTAACCGTTTCATTTGTAGGAGCATTTGTCGCGACAGTGGCTACTGGCCGTRRTGTATGTGTATGTGAGATCCTTTCGTTAGATCAGCGCAAGGACACCCTGATCCWGWTCGTRAAATACTTYAAGAATCTCAACCCCAACTGGGGTCAAATCGAGTCGATCATCATCGACAAGGACTTCGTCGAGTGGGGGGTATTCAAACTCGAATTTCCTGCTGCACAGGTCTGATGCTCGTGATGGGTCAGTGTGATAATGTCATAATGTCATAGTGTGCTAATGTGCTACTGTGTWGGTGCTGCTTTGCCAATTCCACGCGTTGAAGTGGATTCGAAAGGTACTAAGTACGCGTTCGTACAACATGACGKTGGCGGAACGCGTCGATATTGAGCAAATGTTCAGTCGTATGATATACGCGCGCGACGATGCCGGGTTCAAATCGGCGTACGCAGCAATGTGCAAGCTGGCCGAATCGAAGCACTCAGCATTTCTCGACTATTTCGATAAGAATTGGTTATCATGCAGTGAAATGTGGGCCTCGTCGGGGAGAGGTCGCTTCTTCACCGCCGGAAATCCAACTACAAATCGGATTGAGCGTCAGCACGATCAGTTGTCTTGGAGTGCTCGAAGCGAACGGTGAGTGATGTAGTATGTTGATAATGTTGCACTGTGCAAATGTTCTAATGTGCTGAATGTTATAATTTATCGCAGTCCCAGAGCTGGATCATGACGACTCCGACTCCTCCGAATCATCTATCGTTTGGTTCGACGACGACAGTGGTGTTGAAGAGTACATTCATTCGACGTCGAAGACGGGAAGGCTCTGACAACACGAACCGACCAATACGTTGTACAACATGAAGCAACTCAGCATTTTGTCAACGTCGCGCAATCGACTTGTTCGTGTGAGGTTAACACGACACGGCGCCTTCCCTGCGCGCATTTGATGCGCGTTTTCATGCACCGGAAAGAACCAGAGCTCCCTGTAGCATCCATCGACCGCAGGKGGAACATGGTGGACGCCGCAGATGTTGTAACCGAGATTCAGCATACACTTGCCGCGATAGACGCTTCGCGCGAGGCGATTCGACGCGTGGTAGCGCAACCGATRGWTGAGGCTGAGAACGAAGAGGACGCACGTATTATCATCGCAGGGCGTTCGAGTCCAGATGACACCCGTAGCGTTGATGGTGGCCAGAGCCCTCCGTCCACGACKGGTGGGGTAGAGTACGTTCGTCTACGCAAGGGCGAAAGCGACTCCTTGATGGTCTTATCAGATTGTGATAAGTTCAACGTCGTGCGCCGTCTGTTGGATCCAGTTTCACAACATTTGTGCTCTCTCGCGTCCGCAGAGTTCTATCGCCAATATGAAGACTTACAGAGCGTGGTGGGCGAGTTCTCAGAGCGATGGAAAGTACATCACCCAGTTCCAAACGTTGTTGAGGACGGAGATGATGACGATCTTTCTTGCAGTATGATGGCCAACCCGTCTCAAGTGTCGTTGCCAGATGTTGACATTTCGGTGGCTTCTCAGCATGCGATGGCGGCAACAACGACTTCGAAGCCCACTGAAAACCAGCGACAACAGCTCCGTTTTGACGTTATCTAGTTGGGGAAACAGTCACATCGGGGCACGAGGGGACAAAAGGGCGATCAGGACAGGCTTGCAATTGTGCAGACGTCCAGCACAGTGGCTGTGAAGGTCGACGAGCTTCTGCACTGGGCGTCGTGGACTCCGAACATGGAGTTAGTATTGCGTATGCTGAACAAGTACCCGATCAGATGCGACAACGAGTTCCTACAATTTCGAGCGGCGACTGTGAGTTTGAAGAAGATTGATCGCCAAYAGTACATGCACMATTTTGTTATCCCAAAGGGACTCTACACGAAGATCAAAATATCACTRCGGTCATTCACCTCCACACAGTCASACYTYGATCTCGTCGGCGGTCGTCTCACACAAGAAACGGTTCAAAAAGTTGCGACGTGTTCACCGCAGCTGCYAGAGTTTTCTGAGTACGTGTTATGATGTAATACTGGGCTGATGTGCTAATGTTGAACTGTGCTAATGTGACAATGTTCTAATGTAATGCTGTACAACGTGCAGAGAGTACATCTACAATGTGAAGAGCTACTACCATTTGAAGAAGAAATGTCAACAATTGGCAGACGAACTGCGCTGGTTGCGTCAAAGCTGGGATTGTCAAGTGGAGCAGAGTTTACCGTGTTTTCCGGAGAATGACATTTCTGCGCCATCCATGGCGTTACTGATGTCGCTGAGGACACGCTCGAAACGGCCACCGTCTTCAGGTCCACATCAGGGACCGGCGAACGCCTTCTCCCTTTGGCGCTCGGTGTCGCCTTCTCCGGAGATGGCGCCGCAGTGCGAGTTTTCGCACGCTTCGACGGAGTCTTGACCGCCGGGCTGGCGTTCCCGTCAGACTCTTCGCTCGACTCATCGTCGGAGCCAAACAAGGCCAACGTCGTGGCCGACTTCTTGCCTTTGGCGGCACCCTTGGTTCCAGCGGGAACACTCGGCTTCCCGGCCGCCGTCGCTTTAGTGACAGCAGGCTCGCTGTCTTTGCCACAACCAGTGGCTCGTGGCGTGTTGGGGACTTCACTCGTCCCCTCTCGACCCGCAGTGGCATCCTGGGATGCCGGGACATCCTCTGATGTCCGTGCGTCGTGCGACGCGCTCTTCTTGGTGCTTCTTCACGGCCATTTGTTTTTGACCTCGCCGACCGCGTTGGCACGACTACCGTCCGTGGTTGCGTGGAAGGCAACACTTCTTATTGCGCTCTTGTGCTGTGTGACGTGCCTTGTCACAGATCCCAGCACAAGCAGGAAGAACAAGCGCTGCATTTTCCCTCTTCGTGAGTCGTTACTAGCTGATAGGTCGTGAGAAACCAAACAAGCGATAGCGATCAATGCACATAGGGCCGATGGGCCCAGTTCACTTTTCTTACCTCAAGCCCACAGTCTCTGGGCGACGCCAGCACCTGCCAACACGTCAGAGTCTGAATACGAAGAGTTTGCCCACGAAGTCTCCGACTGAAGCTGCTCGGATATCGAGACTGCTGATGTGGACAACGAGAGTGTGTGCATCAGCCCGGACAATGAAGCGAGTGAGGCAGTTGGGTCCGTGGGGACCACTGTCAAAAGCACCCTGATAGCAATAAGGTACCACAAGACATCAGGCGCTCGCCTAGTCGTGCCAAAAGCCTGATCGTGAGCGTTGAACGACTGAAGCGGCCGCCGCAAAACCCGGAAAAGTCTGCGATTTAAGAAACCACATGCTGAAATACGTCCCCAAGGATTACTGGAACGACGAACTGAACTGTTCCTTTTTCCGACTGATGAGCAGCAGCAGAGATCGTCACAGATCAAAAACGCGCGTTTGGAACTGCGAAGAAGAATGATGCTTGTCGACACGTGGAACATTTACACAACCATTTTTGACAATATAGACGTCAAGAACATCGGTTAAATATGTGTCCAGGGGAAACGCTAAGACTCTAACCACAGTTATGTCCGGATTGGAGTTACGCACACCACGGACATCCCAGCGCTTTGGGCTATCTGATGGTGTTTTCAGCGAGCAAAACCCTGTTCGGATGCCTTCGAGACGCCTAAATCAAGCTCTTCTCTTCGCACGAACTACTTCTTAGTCTCTTCAGCTTCCTGGCACTTGCGCTTCCTCTCCATCCTGTTCTTCCTTTTCGCTGCTGCCGCTGCGGCTTGCTCCGTTGTGGGAGCCGCATACAACACGTCGTTGTGGTACTCTTTGGGAACATAAGGCAAGAGCTTCGAGTGGGTGTCAGAGATATTCTTGGGGTCTGCTTTTTGGACGTGGTTGCTTCGCAATTTTCTCAAGCAACTGCAGTGCTCGTTCGGATGAGACCTTGTAGCCGCCGTAGCAGCGGCGTAGGTCGTAAGAATGCGTGTGCAATTTTGGCGTCTCTTGGCACAAAGTTACGCCAGGCAACGCGTGCTTCGCGACCAAGATGTGATTCGCCGCGGACGCAAATCTCGCTCACGATTTCCATGGTGAACGAGACATCCGAAGGCTTGTTAGTGTCTTTAGCTTCTCGTCCGAGTCCCTTGAGCTCGTTTTTTTTTACCATGCATAGGTCACACTCATGGTCACGAGGGCTACGAATCTGTATCTGAGGGCATGTCTTCTGGAGAATTTTTCGGAGCGATGTCACGCTGGGAAAGCCGTTGTCGTAGTCGATAGCCTTCTTTTTGTCCTTCTCCGCCCAGACCACTTTCATCTCGTCCAAAAGCTGCCACGTGTAATAGCTTGGAAGGAGACGGTGATCTTCAGTCGTGGTTGTCCTGTAACTCCTGCCGCCTTCGGTCCATTGAGTGCGAACTCGTACAGGGGATGAATTCACCGGTAGTCTCAGCCAATTCACAGAACCAAGCGATCATGCTCTTCACATCAATGCGACTTGCGTTCTGTTTTCTTCTACCACTATGCGCAGCTGTCGAGAACAAATCACCATTGATGCGCTTTTGCATTCGCACAATCGTCTTGGTGGAGACGCCGTAGCACACAGCAAAGCTCTCTCTGCATACTTCTCCCACGACTGGCAAAACGTACTTGTAGCGTTCGCGTGCTTGAGAATCGTTGCTTTCACTTTCCCGATCAGACGCGCGTTTAGCTTCGCAGTGCGGCAACGTGACGAGCACCGTCATGACGCTGCAAGGGATTTGCTCCTTGCTCATCGACTGTAGACTTGTCAGAAACCCAGCCAGTTTGGATGCCTTCCCTCGCAAGCATCGTGGCTGGCAAGGATCGGCAGAGATGAGGCGTGCGGCATTAGCACGAACATCCACTGGAAACGATTCGAGCAATCGAGAGTCTTCGTCGTTGCTGTCGGAAAAAACGCTGACAGAATCCGCATCATCGTCCGACAGCGAGCTGACCTCGTCAGCTACCTCCTCATCCATTTCCCATGCGCTCTCCTCCTCCTCTGACATGTCCTCCGTATTTGACATTTCGCCGTGAGTAAACCGCGCTTAGTGCAGGGTCGGGTGCTATTGATTCGTGCGTTTATTTTTGACAAGCCCGTTTGGGGGCGATCTTACTCCAATCGGACGCGTGTTGTTTACAAATAGGTCATTAGAGTCATAACGGGTACGTTTCCCGTGGTCGCATATTCAGTTGCGATAAAAGCGATATATTATCTCATTTATCGCAACAAAAGAGAGATATTACATCTCTTTTATCGCAACTGAATATTATCAACGGCTATTGAACGTTGGTCGACAAGGTTTTACTCCCAACCGCTCATAAGCAAAAGGGATTGCACTTCCAAATATACGTTGCTTTGCTCATGACAAAGGAACGAGGCCGGTTCATTCGAAGTGCTCTCATTCTCGTCCTTAGTGATGACTCCGCGCACTCAATGCTGAGCCTCAGAGCTGCTTCGCGTTCAAAGAAATGGCGAGAGCAGGGAAAGAAGCCGAGGTCTCAGTGTGCAAGGTTTCTTACCTGCGTCCCGCGATTCTCTGAGATCGCTTCAGTTGGTTATCGCAGGCGGCAGCGGCAAACGGTATCAGGCAAGCTGCACAGTCCTCCACAATGAACCACGTCAAACCTGTCGGCGCTGATACCCATGATCGAAAGGCTGATATTACCACTGAGCGTTGGGAAGAAGATCTTTGTGGCTGCTGCAATCACTGTGTCCCCAACTGCCTGATGTCCTTCTGCTGCCCTTGCATCTCGCTCTCCCAGATTTACGCCCGAATGGCGATTATGTCTTACGGTGGGGCATTAGTGGTGTTTGGCGGGATCAGTTTGGCGTACTATGCGTCGTTCTTCATCATTTCAGGCATGATGAATGAGCGAATCAGTACGGCTGCGGATGCACTTGCAAAAGGAGACACCAACGCCGAGCAAACAGCGATTGAAGCAGCGAAGTCAATGATCACGATCATCCAGATCGTCGCTATCGCCAGACACGTCGTCTTCACTATTGCGATATGCCAAGCACGCAGCCGAATCCGGACTCGATTCGGTATCCCTGGAAGCTGTTGCGAAGATTGCTGCTGCGGATGCTGCTGTGGCGAGTGCGCCATGGCGCAGATGGCCACTCACATCAAGAGTTACAAGCAAGGATCGTGCTCTTTCGGCTCGCAAGACGTTATTCCCGCCTACAACAGCAACGCTTAGCTATCTCCCAAGCTGCAACGACGCGACGAAGTTTCATATCGTTGACGTTGGCTTGACTCATCGAACAAATATATGCATCACCATGTTCACTTCTAAATCATCTCGTTTCAAGACACTGGTTCCCCAGTTGCTGCATCTCCGATGAATATCCCGAATTGCCGTACCCAGATCGTTCAACGCGCAACGCACCCAATCAATTCGCCAGCGCGCTTCACACGCTGACACGTGCATCTGGCGTGATCCAACGTGATTGCCACTTCATGAAAAAAGCTTTTGCAGCAGAAGCTCTGACTTGTAAGACTCTCACTTTCAACAAAGGTGTCAGCGACTACGGTAATGCCATCGACAGCAGCACGATGTCTTCGTCAAGTCTCCAGCACAACGTACGCAGGGAGAGTATCTGGAGGGCCAAAGTCGCACACGCCRTGTCGGTAACTCTTGACATGCGTCGCCATTTGAGCAATCGCGCATGGGCCACAACACGTCGCAGAGAAGCAGTCGCCAGCACAGGAACCAGGAATGTGAAAGCGATGGCGAATTACCAGCCGCAGTTGCCAGACTGCCAGCGGCGTCATGGCTCCAAACACGATCGCCAGCTCTGTCCACGGCGAGAAGATAACCTGGGTAACATCTGGAGGTTGGGTCGTTGACAGCAGCGTTGACATCCATTGCTGTTGGTGAGCCGARTAATCGATGCCGGAGAAGATCATGCTCAGCGTCCACACGCCGAGGAAGTAAGCGAGTGCGTGGTGGTACGAGGCAACACCAATGCGGTGCGAGATCTGCGCCAACGCCACACAGGGAACAAACACGGCCATCCAGGAGCGAGGCACGTAGCCGCCACCGTCGCAGCAACCCAACATCCCGACTGCCCACTTGCCTCGCGGAAGCATCGACAGATCGATACTTTCCCCGACATCAACGCGGTGCGACGACGACACGCCTGATGTCGCGGATGTCGAAAGCAGCGGCTCGTCGAACTCGGTGTTGGGCTTCATCTCTCAATGGCCACCGCGAGCGAATACCACGAGGACCGAGGGACTGATCACTTTCGTGGAAAGATCCTGCAAGAACTAGCTGGTAATTACCTCATCGATTGGGTGCAAGAGTTGAAGCAATGCCTGCCTTGGCAGCTAGTGTGGCAGGTACCGCCTCCTTTGGCTAGCGATAGTGACGCAGAATATGTGCTGCACGGGTATCCCTGCTGTGCGTAACTACTGCTTCTGCATTCCGTAGATCATGCAGCACATTGTCAAGAGGCATCGTTGCTCAGCGCAGTGAGGATTTGGTTGTGTTGGTGTGCCGTTGGCCATCGAGTTCCTTCATCAACACAGGAACGAAGAAGACCGATGCAAATTTTTATTTCCTCCACACCAGACTAGATCGGCGCCCTTCGTTCTGGGCAAGCCAACGGCTGCCACATCCCCTCCGTCTGTGCGGGCAAGAAATAAAGGCGAGGAATGGATTGGCAAGTGTTCCATGTCTTTGCCGTCGTCATCACCTGCGATCACAGCGRTAGGTGAGCATCGCTAATCACAAAAAGCCCGTCCCCAGGAAGAGGTGACCACAAACCACGATGAACCAAGTGAAACCTGTTGATGCCGGTCAAGAGCGTCATGGACAGAACGCCGACATTGTCACTGAGCGATGGGAAGAAGATTTATGTGGCTGCTGCAATCACTGCGTGCCCAACTGCGTCATGGCGTGGTGCTGCAGTTGCATCTCGCTCTCSCAGATTTACGTGCGCATGGGGATGATGACGTACAGCGGCGCGTTGATGCTATTTGGCGGTATCACGCTGCTATATTACGCCGCATACGCCGTCGTCGTCGGCATCTCCATGAGTGAACTGAACAAGAATGCAGAAGCACAAGGGAGTGCCAACACACAGGAAAATCTAACCAACGTGGTCATTGCACTGAGGATGATCGTGCAGATCATCTACGGCATCAAGAGCCTCATCTTCGCCATTGCGATCTGCCAAGCGCGCAGCCGAATCCGGACTCGATTTGGCATTCCTGGAGGTTGCTGCGAAGATTGCTGCTGTGCATGCTGTTGCGATCTGTGCGTCATCACGCAGATGGCGACCCACATCAAAAGTTACAAGCCAGGATCCTGCTCTTTCAGCTCACCAGACGTGATACCGGCGTACAACAATGGTGCTTAGCAGTCATGCTGTCGCGATCGCAAAAGCAGATGTGACCAGCGTGAGCCGGTATCACTCGGCGACCGATCGCCCCGCCACCATCAACACAATCTGAAAATCAATAACATCCATGATWTTTTTCCGAGCTAGTACAACKGATTCAACGACRCAATCGCACCGAGCTGAGTGCGATGCCGCTGCTGTTGTTGTGTAGTATCCACACAGCAGCGGCGTTAGYTAGAGCTCTTGCAGCCACGGCCACCAGCGACGCGCAGACACTTGGTGTTGGGGAAGATCGACAAGATGTTGGTCATGATGGACCAGCAGAGCGCAAACACGCAGTAGAACACCGTGAACATGCCCATGAGCTTGCTCGAGCCACCGGTGCGGCGCAGCTCCTGCGTCGCGGCCTTCTGTGGTGGCAGCAGTGGCAGCCACGCGAGCGACAACAGCTTCATGGCGTAGCAGATGAGGATGGTGTACGTCACGTCCCAGCGCACGGCATTCGTGTCCATCTGGATGTCCTTGTTGTAGACGTTGAAGCCCGAGTTGATGTTCTTGGCGATCGTGCTGGCGAATGGCGACGACAGGTTGGACACCGTCGTGATGAGACCGTACACCGCACCTTCGTTACCGTCGCCGGCCAGTTCGACCACGACGTACGTGCCAATAATGAAGCCGACACCCGCAGGCAGCGTCTCGACGATCGGCACACCGAGCCAGAACCACTGGTTACGAAGCACGTCCCACGTAGTGAACATGGTGACAAAGGCATCGGTGCCGATGATGAGGACCATGGTGATGGCCGTCATGCGGCGCCAGTCCCAGTGCAGACCGTACTTGCCGGTGAAGTAGAGAGTGAGCGCAAAGACACCGTTGCCGATGATGCCCGAGATCTTGTCGTTGAGGTTGGTGACCTTGGCCCAGTACGCCGCCATTGGGTCGCTGGCGACGTAGATGAAGTTCTCAAACACACCGGCAAAGAACTTGTACGCGATGACCTGGTACATGGCGCGCGTCTGCAGCAGCGTCCAGAACTCGCCAATGTACTGGCGGAATGGTCGGCCTTCCGACTTTTCTTCCTTGATGAAGAACCACGTCACAGGCAACACAGGCAGCAAGAAGATCGCCAGGATCAACATCAGCTGCGGGAACGTGAGCGAGAAGCCAAAGTCGCCACCATAGTCCGTGCTGTTGAACGCGACACCCGTCAACACCTGCGACAGCAGCACGAAGATCGTGCGCGTCGTGTAGATGGCCGTCTGCGTGCGGCCACGGATGGCTTCTGGTTCGCGCTGGGCCAGCTCACACACGACGCCGTCGGCGGCCACATCGGCACACACGTAGCCGACCGCCGCCAAGAACATGAGGATGATGAACTTGCCGCCGCGGTCAGGTGCGTCCACTCTGAACTGGTCCTGGACTGCCTCGTACTCTGGCGAACCAGGCTTCAAGTCCGCCATCGCGCGCTCAGGGAAGTATGGCTTGCCGGCGTCCATGCACGCCATCACGAGCAACATGGCGAACGCCACGGTCCAGCCAATGAGCATCCACGGACGACGACGGTAGCCCATGATGGGGATACAATCCGACATGATGCCGTACAGCACCTTGAACGACCACGGCATGGTCACGAGCACACGCGCCGACGTGATCTGCGTGCCCTCCATGTTGAGGTAGTACAACAGGAACGGGTAGATGGTGCCTGGCAGCGTGCCGTAGATCATGCCGACGGCCGCGTACTGCGCCAGCAGGCCGATGTAGTCGCGGYTGAAGAGGTTGGGAGCGCCACCTTCACGGAGGGCGCCGCCTTCGATGTCGGGTGTCTTCATGTTCTCGTACCCGGCTTCATCTTTGGCGCGCGCGGCCGACGAGATGTAGGACACGCGCTCGACRAGGTCCATCTTGGTCGCCATGGTTGTCAACCCCCTGGACTGGACTGGTCTTTGCTTGACTGAAGTGGACGGTCGCGATGGATTTGGACACACAGGGCCGGGAGATCGGCAACTTGTGCACTTGGAAGCCGAAAAAGTTGTGAGCAGGTTTGAGAGGCCAGTGAGATTGCATGAGATTGGATCGCTGGTCGTGCTTTTGGTCGGGTTTAATTCAAACTTCTTCAAACCGTTTGAAGGAGTGGAGCTCCTGGTTTTGTGCAAGGAAGCATAGGTACCTAAGTTGTGGATGGTATTGGTTGACGACACACGCAGCTCCCTTCCAATGATGCAACGGTTCGATTGCAACCAGCTGCTGCGCTGGTACTGAAACGCGCTGGGTCGCTCGCATTCCATCGACGTCTTCCTTGCACAGAACCAGAGCCGCTGCCGAGCCATTGGCACCAGAAGCTCGAGATGATCAGCGTTGGGTCGGCGGCGTCGACTCGACGGCGGCGTCCAGGAATGGAGGATGGGCCGTTGCCGTGGTTGAGGTCCGACAAGGTCAAGCGGCTGAGGGTGGGACGCTCGTTAATCCCGCAGCAGCGACAGTGGCATTTTTTAATCTTCGAGGCCCTCGAAACGTCGCGTGGGCGAAAGATCGATGTTGAGGAAGTTTCTTGGATACGCTGCACTGGGTGACACCCAGTGGGTGTCATAGGCACGAACTCGCAAGTTGTGTCCATGCTTCCAAAGAGCATCTTGGAACGATAGCGTCGTGGCCCCACGTCTCCACATGGGCCATGCTCGTGTGGAATCACGGCGAGGATTCTGTAGTGCACCATGCACGTGCATGCTTCTTGCGGTGTGGACCGAGCGTCGCACAGTTTTTGGGCGCTGCAAACTCCATGTGGTACTGGTAACACACACACTTGCACA
This sequence comes from Lagenidium giganteum, assembly GCA_002286825.1. NCBI lineage: Eukaryota > Oomycota > Peronosporomycetes > Pythiales > Pythiaceae > Lagenidium > Lagenidium giganteum. The sequence continues at coordinate 42,736 of NSDO01000048.1, read as the reverse complement.
CACTGGAGAGTGTGTTACGGTCTACACCACAACGTGTGCTGACGGTCCAGCGTCGAGGTTGTGACGTCTTCAAACCGAACCAACCAGCAAGCAAACCAAAGCTTCTCTTGGCGACGTGTCAGATCGGACTCAGCCGTCGAAACCTGCTGTTCACGATTCGGGGTCCCCTTCCCTCGAAAAGGCTTTCCCGATCTTGGAGGCCCGACCGGGGCCTTTTACTGGTACCATTCCCGCTGGGCGAATTCTTCGCTTGGTCGCACGTCGATGGTTCGACGAGTGGCACGTCGGTTCGGCGTGCTGCTCGAGGCCACAGTGGCCGTGGCCTGGCCACTTGGACTCCATTGGAGTCCAAGAGCACCAGCGAGTGTGTGCGGCATGCTTTCAACCTTCGCCAGTGCTCGCCCACGACGGTTTCTGCAACGTCATGGCCCTTCTTCGCGACGTGGTGCGTGTGGAGTTTTCGTGGAAGCACAAGCTGCCAACATCACCCGCGCAGGTGCGCCATGAATGCTCAGGTGGGTACCGCGTCGAATCAAGTGTTGATTGTCGCCAGACAGCTGCATCTGCATCCGCGACAGCTCCATCATCACGTTTTGCAAGATCTGACGATCTGTTTCTGCACCTCGAGAAGCACCTCGCCACGTTACACCCTGTCCTCTCTTCTTCACCGCGACAACCGAGGTGGTGCCAGATTGGCCCCACACATCTGCTGCACGTTCTGCGGCAAAGCCTGACTGGAAACACACAAACTGGCAGTTGCAAACGCAATTGGACACAAGCCTTCCGGTCACTGTCGCCAACGTTTCCGCGCCACCAGCAAACACTTCACCGGTCCAGTCGACCGCAGATCCCGCTCACTTACCTTTTGGCTCCCAAGTGCACAAGTTGCCGATCTCCCGGCCCTGTGTGTCCAAATCCATCGCGACCGTCCACTTCAGTCAAGCAAAGACCAGTCCAGTCCAGGGGGTTGACAACCATGGCGACCAAGATGGACCT
>NSDO01000048.1:0-38310 GCA_002286825.1 Lagenidium giganteum | reverse complement strand
ATTCCTGGTTCCTGTGCTGGCGACTGCTTCTCTGCGACGTGTTGTGGCCCATGCGCGATTGCTCAAATGGCGACGCATGTCAAGAGTTACCGACACGGCGTGTGCGACTTTGGCCCTCCAGATACTCTCCCTGCGTACGTTGTGCTGGAGACTTGACGAAGACATCGTGCTGCTGTCGATGGCATTACCGTAGTCGCTGACACCTTTGTCTTATTGAAAGTGAGAGTTGATGAAGTGGCAATCACGTTGGATCACTCCACATGCACGTGCCCAAGTGTAACGTTATAAAAAAAATAATGCTCTTGATGAGCAGCGGCTTGTTGTCGTCGGCAGGCGGAATGCTCGCTGATCACACGCAGTTGCCGACCAACCAGCAACCGTGACACGTGCCACAGTGCGTCATCATCCCGGCAAACACGGAGTGCCCGATGATGTATCATTGGCTGCTTCTCTCGAGAAAAAACTCCGAGCGCGTCATCGGAAGTAGAGACCGGCAAACCTCGGGCATACAACGCTGCATTATCGTACGCTGATATCGTGGTGGTGACCGGCAACAACGATTCATGTCGATGCTGACCGCGGGTGTGTGACGATCAAACGTGGAAAATGTGAACTCTGTGATGGTGCAGCCCAGACGTCGTGCGCACTCGCTTTCTGATCAGTGAGATAAAGCAGCCGACAGACCCAGAGCGCAGAGCACGATGATGCGTCTTTGTGTTCATGGCTGAAGTTTAATTTGGGACTGAATTTGAAAAGCTTCTCACGACGTCGCAGCTCAGCAGCAAATGAGGCTACGGGTCGTTGAGCGTCCATTGATAGGCGAGAAATCGCGGGTTGTGACCCAAAAGGCAAACTTGCAGGGGCCGAGTATGCGATGACGATGCCGAAAGACATCAATGCTTCGCCACTGTTTGGCGCATCACTGCGGCGAAAGTTGTCGACTTGATCGCTAAATCAGCTGAATGTTCATTTGTCATTTGTGAATGTTTTTGATCGCTACAGTCTAGTTCATGCCAGCTCCACCACTATACGCGGGCAGCACATCCTGTGAGCCGAACGAGCAGGATCCTTTCTTGTAGCTCTTGATATGAGTGGCCATCTACGCGACAACACACATAACGCAGAAGCACGCACACCAACCGTCATCCCAGCACCAATAGCGAGGGATGTTGAAGCGATTGCGGATTCGGCTTCGTGCCTCCATTGTTGCCAAGACGAACATCATTTGTATTGCTACAAAGATGATCTGTGCTGCCCATGTTATCGCGTGGGTTGCTGCGTGTGTCGGAATGATGCCCAATCCGATCGTCAACGAGACGTATTGAGCCAACGTCAAACCACCGAACAGCACCAGTGCGCCATTGTAACGCATTATCCCCATCCGTCGATAGATTTGAGCAAGTGAGACGCCAACACAGAAGCAGGACATCAGGCAATTGGGTATACAGTGGTTGCATTGACCGCAAATGTCTTCTTCCCATCTCCCGGTAACGATGTCGTCCGCAGTTTGCTGGCGGCCTTCGTCATTAGGCTTGACCTGGTTCATTGAGACACTCACAGGCTGTGTGCGATAGCTCTTCCGCGTTGGCTTTCGCGCGTACTGCAGATAATGAATCTCATCATAGGTCCACCGCTCCTCATCATGAAGAGCGGTAGATTCAACATCCTCGCTCGACCGCGCGTCTGATCGACGCAGTCCGAATGGACACGGGAACAAGACAAGCAGCTGGTGGAACAAGAACGCACGAGGACAAACGGATTCTTTGATAAAATTGGAGGGAGGGCAAGGTCACGAGACTTATCTCGCGACAAGACGGGTGTGGGCATTTCACACTGTGGAAATTGGCTCCTCCACACGTAGATGCCGGGTACGTCGGTCACGCTGCGCTAAATGCTAGACTCGCTCTTCAGTGGCGTTTTCTAATGGTCCGCGCAGGTTTCACGTCGGATCCGTGAATGTGGTGGCAGTAGTAATCCGTGGATCTGAGCTGCAATCGGACCTTGTGAACATGGGGCAACCCATCAACACACGTCGGGACAAGGCATAAGAAGATCGAGTGGAGGAGCAGATCTACACATTCTCGAGTTGCTGTGTTATCAGGTTTACAACCATTGCCTTTTGTTCTGGTTCGCCGTCATCGTGTCGTCTGGGCAGAAGTCGCAGCTGCCTGACTTGTAGGTGCTGATGTGCGTGGCCATCAGCGCAATCCTGCAGAACGAGGAGGACAAGCAGCATGCCGCTAGGCCTCCTGGGAACACGGTACTGGTGCGCATTGCCTGGTGCTCATCGTGGCGATGTTGACCGTTAGCTGATGTGGTATCGATACGTGTCACGTCATGCGCAGTTAAGATTGATATCGAACGGTCGCCGATGTGCATCGTTGTATGCACGTAGCGCATCTTTTGGTCCGAATGAGCACCATCCTGGCCTGTAGCTCTTGATATGAGTGGCCATCTGTGCAATAATGCACATACTGCACATCGCTGCGTACCGTGAATCTTCCCCGCTGTTGCCAGGGATGCCAAAGCGATTTCGTATGTGGCCCCTTGCTTGAGTTATCGCGATGACGAAGACGCAGTAAATGATCAAACTTGTCAGCTTTATATTCACGCTTTCTTCCTCAACGATCGCCTTCACATCCATTGTGATCGAACAACCGAAGAGGATCACTGCGCCTCTGTACGACATCACCCCCATCCGCGCGTAGATCTGAGCCAGCGAGATGCCGATGCAAATAGGAGGATATGACTGATATCAGTGGGAAGCAGTGACTGCTTCCCACTCGCCAGTTAAGATCGCACTTTCGTTCCAAGGCCAGGAGCAGCGGGCGCGACCTGGTCCATCCTCGACGATAATGCCAGTTGATATTGGTAGCGCGACAGAAAATGACAAACAACCGGCAGATGCGCTTTCGAAACCGATGGATCGGGACTTCATCTCTCAGCGGTTATCCCCTCGACTTTCACACGGGCAGCCTATCGTGGCATTTTCGTGCGCCCGCTCGAAGTTTTGCAACGCGATAAGATCACGAGTCAAGTTCTCACAGCCAGCCAGGGATCAGTAAGAGAGATTTGCTTTCGACCATGAAAAGACCCTGGCACCTTGTTCCAGCGAGCCGTGTCTGTTGCTGAAGATCATTCAGGAGATGAACACTGGAAGAGCGATTCTAGGATAAAAAGGATTATATGCAGTCAACTATGCAGCAGCATTGACTGCTATTCCTGCCTCTGTGATTATTACGTTGCTGGCGTTAGTTCTGATACGCTGGCAACGTGTCAGGAGCGCCAAAGTCGCAGCTGCCTGGCTTGTAGCTGCGGATGTGCGTGGCCATCTGTGCGATCGCGCAGCATGAGCAGCAACACGCCGCCAAGCAATCACCGCAGCAGCTTCCTTGGATCTGGAAACGTTCGCGGACCTTGCTGCGCAACTGCCAGACGCAGATGATGGCGATGAGCCCAAGGAACGACATGACGCCCGACCATGGGCTGAAGCGGTACGAGAACGTGTACGTCTCGACCACACCGTTGCGGTCCGTGGTCGTGAACGAGTCAGACTTCCAGTACGAGTCATTCGTAGCGAGGTCGATGCTCTGGAACACGACCGAGAGGAGCCAGAGGCCGCCGAAGAAGAGAAGCGCCTGGGTGTACGAGTAGATGCCCATGCGCGACGTGATCTGCGCGAGCGACACGCACGGCAGGAACGTCACCATGCAGCAGTTGGGCACGCAGCTGGAGAAGCAGTCGCAGAAGCCGGCGCTCCACATGCCGAGGCGGATGCCATTCGGGTCCTCCGTCACGTTGCCCACTTCGATCTGCACGACGCCGACGGGGGCGCTCGAGTTGCCCGCCGTTGGCGGCACAAGCTTGGCATCGGGGGCCGTGATCGGCTTGGCGGTGTGTGGTGCGTCAGCCATGTCGTTGCGCTGGGTCACTGCGGTTGCTGGTGCTTGCTGGTGAAGGCGACGATTGAGAACTGCGTACAGTGGCCGTCCGTCCACCCCAACAAGAAACCCCAATGGATCATGAACCTGCCAACGGGGTACATCAATTTCGACAGGTCTGATTCATGCCGGACATGCCCGCAGTTCCAGAAAGTGTATCTGTGCGGGAACGACAAGGTATCGAAAAAGAGAGGTGCATTTTTCTGACTGTGCTGGATTCACATGAATGAATGCGCCACTGACGTGTTCACCTCAACGCTTGCCTTGTGATAGTTCTGCTCTGCGAGCCACAGCTCCTGAGTTGTGCCATTGTTCACGACGCTGTAGGTCAGGTATTGGGCCCACGTCGGGGCGTCCCAGTGCAGGGTGTAGGACACAGCTGAGGTGTCGTAGGTGGCGTTGTTGACACGCACGAACCCGACTGGGCCGCGTAGCACGCCGTAGTGAAGGATGAGTTCGTCGCGCACGATCTCGATGGTCATGTTGCCGAAGTATTGCGTCGACGTGGGGGCCACGTAGACGCCTTCGAGGTCGCGCTTGGTGATCTCAACCGGCCACGTGGTGTTCTGGTGCCAAAACCACGAGCCACACACGTCGAGCGGATCTGTTGGGTGTGCCAGTCGATCGTCTGCTAGCTGCGCGATTTCGTTGTAGTAGTCCTCGAGTAGCGGCTGTGGGATGTCGACGAAGATGCCAGCGACGATGGTTCGCAGGTGATCGGCCAAGTAGAACAATCGACCGGGATTCGCAGCCTGGACGTTGTTGAGCACAGCGACACCGAACTTGTTGGCAAATGGCAGGAAACTCATCCGCGCTTGATGCACGAATGTGTCGCCACCTTTGTCGAAGTAGCGCTCTCCCACAGCAGGTCGCCGACATAGTCGATGCCGTAGCCACCAGCCAGCGTGTCTCCGTCTGGAACGAACTGCAAGCCCATGGTCGCCAAACTCAAGCCCATGCTCTCCATCGTGTTCTTGCCAGTTGTCATCTGCGTGATGATGGATGGGTCTCTGATCAACTGCACGCTCCCGACACGACCTTTGTTGAGCAGCATCCGCATGAAGATGGCGATGTCGTGCGCTGAAGACGCCACGCTGATGAACGCGAGGCTCGACTCGGGGAACGACGGTCCGAAGTCAGACCGCGGGTCTCGAAACATGTCGTATGGCCCGAGAGTGACGTTGAAGCACACTTCGTGCCCAGCGGCAACGTTCTTCTTGATCGCTGCGGCGCGTTTGATCGAGTAAAACGTGTGCTTCATCCCCAACGGCTTGGCGATGCGAGTTTCCACAAACTCGCCCCACGAAATGCCGCTAGCGGCCTCGATCACCTGGCGCAAGATCATGGAATTGATGTTGGCGTATTCAGACTTCTCACGTAGCGAGTGCGGTGCTTCCAGATAAGCCAGGCGTTCAACGACCTCCCGCTCAGACTGCATGGCTCCAGCGTACATGGCCCAGTCTCCTTGGTAGGCACCGAACACAGCATTCATCGAAAGGAGATCGGCCAACGTCACGTGCTGCTCAGCATACTTGTCAGCAAGCTGGAACCACGGCAGGTGCGTTTTCACTGGGTCGCGCCATTGAAGCTTTCCCTCGTCCACCAGGATAGCAATGGCCACAGCCACAAACGTCTTGGAGAGCGAGCCAACCTGGAACACCGTGTCTTGATCCACGGGCGTGTTCTTCTTGCCATACTCGCGCACTCCGAGGCCTTCACTCAGCACGACTTGGTCTCCGTAGACAGCTGTGACAGCTAGCCCCACCATGTTGGTTGCCTTGGCAGTCTTGTGCAGAAATGATTGGGCGTCACGAATCTTTTGCGCAAGCGTTCGGCCCTGACGAGGGAAGCACCCGGTCTGTGCGTAGCGAAGGATCTCTGGTGTGGCGGTGCCCTTGCGTTCAATCTGGAGCTCAATTGCTTCGCTTTCGGTGTCAGTGAAGACTGGATGAGCAACACCACTGGAGGCTTGCGATGGCCAGGGAATGCGTTTGGTCGCCCAAGACATGCCGTGCACTGGCAGTGGTGCCCATAACACCACACAGGCGAGTGCCAGGACGCATCGACGCACGCTTGCCCTCATGCTTGCCCCGATCACCAGCCAAGGAATGCATTACGACAGCTACGCCGGGGACACGTTGGCGGTCGTGGCACATGTTCCCGCATGAGATGCATCTTGTTGGTCAGAAACGAGGCGCCAAGCGGCCATGCGCATCCCATTGCCTTCGGTGACTAGATCCTGTCATCGGCGCTGCACGAATCCGCCCGATAAAGCTCATGGTGTACATGTTATGAGGACGTCTTGATGAAGTACTCGCTACGCTGCTGCCTGAACCTTGGCAAGAAACCACGCTATTGATGAACGCTGAATAATCTAGGAGGATGAGGTCTCAAGCTGACGATGCAGAAGAGGACGTGGCAGAAGACGATGTGTCGTCGGCCGTGGCGTTGCGAGGAAAGCACGGGAACTTGCGCAGATTCGGCATCTTGTCCATCGCCTCCAGCCCCTTCAGATACTCGCTATTCGCAGCCATCCAGTCGTGGCTCACCACGCCTTCCGTGTACTCGCCACGCTTGTCCGCTGGATTGAACTGGTACGCACTCTCGGGATTCAGCGACCACACAAACCCACCCGACCACCCACGCTTCGACGTGATGATCTCCATCGTGAAGTCCGTGCACCGCTTCGTCGTCTTCTTCTCGTGCAAGTCCGTCGTGTACAGACCGCCAAACTCGCCCAACAGCAACGCCGCGCCGTCATCCGATGCCAGGAACCCAAACATGTCTTCCATCGTCGCGTCGATGCGGTGACGCAACGTCTTGTCGTCCAGCTCCACATACCCGTCGATGGCGCCTTCCGCGCCAGCTTTGCCGCCACCATACAGATACGATTGTGGATACACTGCAGGCGTGTAATAGTGCGGCGCCCACRCCACCTTGTCGTCGATCTTGAAGTCGACGCCCTGCTTCTTCGCGCCTTGCAATCCACCGCCGAACCAGTCGTAGTACTTGAACGTCTCGCCGTCGATGTCCACCGACCGTGCTGCGTTCACGCCCTCCACGAATCCCATCCAGTTGCTGCACCCGTCCAGCATCCGATTCGCGATGCGCTTGGCACCGGCACGGAAATCACTCTCCGTGTCGTCTTCCCACGCATAGTGAAATTTGCGCTCTGCAAACGCCAACGTTCGGTCTTGACTGGCGCGGTGCGCGCGAATGCACATGACTACAATGGCAAAGCAGACGGCGCCCAGCACCAGCAGGATGATGGCCACCATCGACCATCGCTATTGCATTCCACATCGTAGCTCACAACGTTAATTCCTTTATCATCCATCTGTCCAGGCGAACCCAGATAAGCGTACTTGGATGCGGCCACGATAGTGAGCATTTTGTTCTCCATGAGCGCCACTTAGTGTTTGGTTGACTTCGATTCCTCGGTCTAACAGTACGCCTCGAACAAACACCGTCGGCTTGTTCGACTGGCGATGGCTGTCACGGTTGTTCAAAGTGTAGCTGAACTCGTACGAGACCACACCTGGAACGGCTGGCTGCGTCATGCGCATTGGTGGTTGCCTGCAGTTTGGTGGTGGGGAGGCTAGGTGCACTCGGTCGATGCTGCCATTGCTGTTGCTGGAGCTGTCATCTGTCGTGCTCCGACGTACCTCGTCGTCATCAAGGTCGGCATCGATGGATCTGCGCGATGGCTTGCGAACTTGGATGCTGGCTCGCAGTGTGAATCAGTGAATATCTTGCGAGGCATTCACTGTCTGTTATCATCGTCGTATTTTCTGGTTTCCAAGCAGTGATATACGACCGCTGAATATGAAGCTGTGACCTCATAGGATCACAGGCAATATTAAAATCGAGGTTTCGCGGGGGTTCCCTGTGGTTCCGCTGTGATCTCACGAATTGAGCATGAGTGAAATCACAGGAAAGCAAAATCCAGTTTGGCTGACTTACCACCTTCCTCGTGCTGCCTACGATAACTACTACTACACAGGAAAGCATGTTTGGTCACGGTCAGCACCCGGCCATCACTCATGTGAGTTAACCAACCTTCCTTGCTCAGCGCGTGTTCGTTCTCGACTTCGGATGGTCAGAATGTCAGTAAGATCGCTGCCCATACTCACTCTCACACCATCCTTCTGCACTATCTCTGAGAAATCTTGCGTTTATTTGGTAAATATGTTGATTTCCACTCATCTTCCGACAGACCCGGACCCAGACGTAGAAGTTGGGTCCAAATCATCAGCCGTGGCCTTGCGAGGAAAGCACGGGAACTTGCGCAGATTCGGCATCTTGTCCATCGCCTCCAACCCCTTCAGATACTCGCTATTCGCAGCCATCCAGTCGTGGCTCACCACGCCTTCCGTGTACTCGCCACGCTTGTCCGCTGGATTGAACTGGTACGCACTCTCGGGATTCAGCGACCACACAAACCCACCCGACCACCCACGCTTCGACGTGATGATCTCCATCGTGAAGTCCGTGCACCGCTTCGTCGTCTTCTTCTCGTGCAAGTCCGTCGTGTACAGACCGCCAAACTCGCCCAACAGCAACGCCGCGCCGTCATCCGATGCCAGGAACCCAAACATGTCTTCCATCGTCGCGTCGATGCGGTGACGCAACGTCTTGTCGTCCAGCTCCACATACCCGTCGATGGCGCCTTCCGCGCCAGCTTTGCCGCCACCATACAGATACGATTGTGGATACACTGCAGGCGTGTAATAGTGCGGCGCCCACRCCACCTTGTCGTCGATCTTGAAGTCGACGCCCTGCTTCTTCGCGCCTTGCAATCCACCGCCGAACCAGTCGTAGTACTTGAACGTCTCGCCGTCGATGTCCACCGACCGTGCTGCGTTCACGCCCTCCACGAATCCCATCCAGTTGCTGCACCCGTCCAGCATCCGATTCGCGATGCGCTTGGCACCGGCACGGAAATCACTCTCCGTGTCGTCTCCCCACGTCGCCTTCGACGGCTCGTTCTTGAGATCCAGACCCATGATGTTCCAGTACTTTGGCTTGCACAGGTTCTTCGTCAGGATATCGACGCTCTTCAGGTAGTCTGCCTCCGAGATCGCGTCGTTGTACCATAGTGGACCATTGTCCTTGGCTGTCAGCGTGTGCAGACTCAACAAGATGCCGATCTTGCGATGGCCCAGCGCGACGACGAGCGATTGCAGCAACGCCATGTAGCTGGCGACGGAGATGGCGCGGTTCTCCATCGTGTTGATCATCTTGACGTTGGGTTTGCGGTTGGTGAGGATGGACTCGATCATCAGTGGCAATCTGACTGCATTGAACTTGTTCTCTGCGAGGAAGGATGCGATGTTGTACTGTGGTTGTTCACATCACAATAAGTTAATATGTCCGGAATTTGGGGGGGTCGTGTTAACGACTGGTTCTGTGACTTACCACAGTGGTGCCGTTCAGCGTGTTGTCCCATAATCCAAAAGGAATACCTTGCCCACTAATCACAATCAAGACGCTGGTGAGTAAACTAGCCGACTGGATCATGAACTCAATGTCACTTACGTTTCCATGCCAAACCAGTTGATCCCCTTGATCTGGAGTGGTACTTGCGTGCCATTCGCTGATACGGCAATAATTTGCCCATTCTTGCTCAGATAATTCGGCAGTTCACACGCTGTACAGCATCACAGTAAGTCACACACATTCTGCGAACGATCTCGCATTGGACTACTCACAAGGCGGTGGATATTGCTTCGGGTTCCCAAAGCGACCGTCATCTGATATCAGGTCGTCATCGGAACCAGAACCATGACCTCCCTTGATCTTGCTGTTGCGGAACTTGCGCTCTGCGTACGCCATCATCCTGTCTCGGCTGTCACGGTGCGTGCGAATACACAGCACCGCAATGCCGGCGCCAATCACACTGAGTATCAGCACCAAGGCAAGCACCATTGGCCATCGCTATGACGAAACGCTGGTTAGTTAATCCATTCCAGGCCCATCATCCCGCCAATGCCACATACTTTCTTGCGACCGCGATAATCGCCCGTCTTCTCTGGAGTCGCGATATTCAACGGCTGGAGCACCTCAATCTCGCGATCCAATAGCGCACCTCGAGCGAACACTTCGGATTTGGTTGACTTGCGTTGACTGTCGCGCGTGGCGGTGGTATGTGAGCTGAAATCGTAGGAGAGCACGCCAGGAACAGCTGGTTGAATGATTCGGGATGATCGGTGCTGGTGGCCACCCGTTGGTGTAGGGCCATGCTCATGGTAGAAGCCACCACTAGCGTTGCTGTCGCTAGTAGTGTCCGAATGCAGCATGTCCATGTCTTCATCGATGTCGACCTCGATCGTCCTGCGCACCGGCATCGTTGCTGCTGCTTGATCTCGTGCGGCGCAAATGATGACTGCGTCATCGTGAGATGGAGAGCCGCGGTCACCACCAGCACTTGTGCGCCAACGGTAGCGGTGTGCGGTTCCATGAACTCTGCGACCCTCCACCCGAGTTCAACCCCATCCCATCGACCCGAGTTGATGGATTTTTAAAGGGATGCCCAGTCATGCTGACATGAGTGGAGGCATTCCGTGGAAAGTTTGCAAAGCAGAGGGAATCCAGCTTGGCAAGTTTTCGAATTGACGAGCCGAAGAAGCCACATTGAAAAATCGGTGAAGGGTGGCTGTTCGGCTCGCAATCTAACTTGTTTCAGCGACCTACGCTCGCTACCACTGCTTTAGAGCGAGATTTGCATCAAAATCATCAATCACCCAAACTTGGCCGAAATGGGTGCAAGCTGCATTTCTGGCCGGAGAAGCGATGCCAGAGCTTGCTGGCGTGTTTGTACGTACAACACAGCGCGGCGCTTGGCTCACTGGAGACTCCAGCCCCGGAACTTCCAAGCTCAGCTGGCCCTGCCGAGGTTCGCCCATTGAGAATTGGTGCGAAATCCACGTGACTCAGGTGACGTGGGCTATTGATGCAAATTATGGATGAACACGCATCAGAAATGCAAATGTGCATCTTTCTGAAGGCCCTAATGTCCCCCACACGCGGCTTTGTTTGACCAATGGAACGCTTTCTTCGGTTGCGGTGACGTCTGCCCCACTTCGTCATGTAACGTTGCGTGGAAATCGTTTGTGTCGCTCTGGATTTTGGCGCACGCGAGTCGCGGCGTGGCCTTGCCGCACACCGCGTGCAGCATGATACTCCATTGCGGTGTACTCTCAGAGTCCAGTGGAAAGTGGGGGTCCATCCATGTGACGTCCACTTTGTGGTTCTGGTCGAGCCAAGTTTGCCGGCTAGATCACCCTGTTCGCACGCCAAAGGGTTCACCGAGTACGTGGTGGGAGTACACGAATAGTTACCCACTTTGGCCGTACACTCGGGGGTACCCGCAAATTCCGAGTTCGGGCCGCAAGCTTTGAGTGGGTCGTAGTGGTTACCCGTGAGCGCGAGGGAGCATTGATCGAAGGACGCGGAGAGGTTGCGATCGGGCCATCGCACGTGGATATGCCACTTGTATTCAGTCGGTGGTTTGTCCATGGAGCAATTGCCATCGAATCGGTGAAGCCCAGCAGCGTCGACGCCGTGGAAGTCAAACTTCGATGCAATGGTCACAGTGGTGTCGTGCGGTTGCTTGTACTGGACTGTGATAGCCCCTTCCACACCCGCTGAGTATTTCGGGTCGAAGACGAACTTGTACGTTTGAGCGGATGCGTGGTTGGCGAAAAGTAGCGACGCACAAGCGGTGCACACAGTAAGAATGCTGCGCATGGTCGTTGTGTGGCAATGGAGAGCAGCTTGAGAGTCGTAATGGAAGTTGTGGAATGGCTATTGTCAGGTTGATTGCAGTTCTGGTGGTCTTCGTTGAGAAGAGAGGACATGGTGGTGAACGGAACGGTGCACCCATTGTTGCCTTAGGAGATATTGATGGAGGCAACGAGCAACAAGTGCCACGACTAATGGGTGCGACGCTACCGCATCGCATGAAATCAACGAATGGGCATTCGTTTGTTCGGAAGCTGCAGCCACTACCACTGGTATCCATCGTCAGTTGAGAAGCACGAGAGAGAAACACGAGGATTGCACAGCTAACCTCCATGTGCGCTGCGCAGTACGTAAGCCTATCACATCTTCTAATGAATTGAATGTTATCGATGTTTATGCGAGAGCTGTCGTCACTATTCTGCTCAGCTCCACTGCGCGCTTCTTGGCTCGGACCATGCACGCTTGGAGTTGGTCTGGTGCCAAGATGGCACCACCAGGCTTGTGCACGCTGCAAAGCTCGCCGTTCGTCGTGTAGGTGAGGCTGAACACACTCTCTGCTTGCTCTTCTTCTTCTGCGGTTGGATCCACGATGAGTTGACCACAAAGCGTCGCGAAAGTCGTGCTGAACACAGTGTGCTGGAGCTGCAGCGGAGCGGCATCCTGATCAGGCGCAATCGACACAATATGATCCTGCTCCGAAATCGCCGTCGCTGGCAAGCAAAGCTTGTGGAGGGCTGCCATCACAGCGACCAGACTCGCATCCAGCACATTGCCGTCATGGTCAAGGCAGTAAATGTCAACCATCAACTTCCAAGCTGACTTGCCCTTCTCGATGCTCAAATCCGACATTTCAACCACGCGCGAGCTGCGTCCACATACATATAACATTCATAAGTTTCTGGATCACCAGTATCGCCATCCTCACTGCAAGGGAGACTTACCCGATCAAAATGCGAGTCAGCTGGCTGGCAATGCTCTGCGATTCCTCGGACTGGCGGCCCACGGCAAAGCGGTTGGAGCAGAGCGGCGTCAGGTGCACTTGCGCGGAGATCTCTCCTTGGTCAGGCGTTGCAACGGCTGGTGTGCCTACGGCCAGCTTGATCGCAGCCACCACGGACGTGTTTCCGAACTTGACCAGGCATGAGCTCGCAGCCGTCTGTACGACAGTGGGCTGGACGTGGACGGATCGGACAGCAGTAAAGCTGCGGGCATCCGGGCGCACGGAGTTATCGATACACTTCTTCACATATTCATGTGGGAACAGCTTGCGGTACACATCCGCTGTGAACGTGAGCGGCACGTGCTCGTCGACCTTGGCTCCTCGCATTGTTCACCACCGGTGTCTGGTGCACACGCCACAGCACGCTCTGCGCCACTTCAGCGACAACGACTCCAAGTCACAATCCCTTAAGTAACACTCCGCTTCCATAATTGCAATGGTGTGAGCAGCAATTATTGTGCTCACAGCATTGCGCGCCAAACGCACTTACACGGGTGGAGGGTTGGGAGCGCGCGAGCGCGGGAAGGGCGTTTGACTTGGTGTTTGTATAGCGCCTCTTGGTTGATTTTTTCTGAAATTTGGAATCTCTACGAATGGCTCGTTAAGTGGTGCGCGCGCAGCAGTTCCCGCCATTTTCCCCGCGCGCGCAAAGCGACACACTCGAGGACGAAGGGAGAGCAAGCCCAGGCACGAAGAGCGACGCACGCTCCGGGCACCAAGGCCAGTACGAAGACGCAGCAAGGAGGAAAGCGGCGCACATAAGCCAAGCGCCAGATATTGCGTGGCGGCTGGCATTGTGCATTTGGTGCATATAGAGCCCCCCACAGCCACCAGTTCAGGAGGTGGCATGGAGCGCGGTCGCGCGATTCGAACGCGTTCGCGCGCAGCGATTGAGCTGAATGAAGTGCGCGCGCGGCGCAAGCGACAGCGCGAGAGTTTGGAGCGACCTGCGCTGGTTATGCAGCAGCAGCAAGACAAAGAGAATGTTGGATTGAGCAGAAATGCGCATGGTGTGGCGGCGGTGGCGTCACCGTCCAAGGTCACCATTGGCGCATCATTTGGCGGACATATTCCAGTTGAGCAAACGCCAGTGAAAAGCGACATGCAGTCACCGCCGCATGTGAAGCGGGTGAAGCTGCCGCAGGCAGCACCGACGCCAGAGAAAAGCGCGCCATCGGCCGTGTCAGCCAAGCCGAAGAAGCCAGCACCTGTGAGAAGTGTTGCCCAGAGCGCGTCTTCTTCGACGAGAAAGCGAATGATCTCCTTCTCACCAGAGCGTGCCGATCGCCCAACGACCTCTGCTGCCGAGCTGCGCCGATTGGAACGCAACCTCAAAGCCACAGAGAAGCTCGAATTGCGTCTGGAAGGGCTCAGCGTCAAGAAAGACACGCAGGTCGAAGCGATGTCACCCGCCAAGGTCCAGCCTTTTGGAGTCGAAACAGTGATCAGAGCAAGCGAACCACAGGCGGCTGCCACCGAATCACCGCAGTCGATAGACTCGGAGGAGTGTGCTATCCCACCCACGCAGTCAATTGTCCTCGAAGCCAGATCGGCTTCAAGCGCGATCAGCACCGCAAGTGAGCGTAAGGCATCAGCAGCGTCAGCAGTGTTACTGCAGACACCTCCATCGAAACGAGCGCTGGCAAATGCCTTCGCAACAACGTTGGAAACCCCTTCCAGTGCCATTCCAGTTATTCGCAACCAGAGCGAGTCTCCTGAAAATGAGGTGACCATGGCTGCGTCGCAAACTTCCTTGTCCGAGCCACAACAGTCAGAGGGCAACGATGCTGAGACTAATCTTGGACAGAAGCGCCCACCAGTGATGGAGCGTTTGGATAGTGCCATTGGCGGTGACAGTATGGCGTCCTTTACCAGTACGTCTGTGATTGAGGACGTCGGCCTTTTCAACTGTGACGACGATGCAGAGTGCACTGGTGGCGTCTATGGCGAAGGAACGGATGGAAAGGTGGTTGCAGCAGTGATCCGTGACCAGAAAGTGGCATTGAAGAGTGCCAAGCCACACGAGGGATTCCCAATCGAAGAAGCCAAGCGCCGAAGCGCCATTGAGCTGCATTATCTGCGTAAGGTGCGCCACTTCCCAGGGTTTGTGCAGTGCCTCGGTGTATGCGATGGTATCGAGCACACGTGCATTGCTCTGGAGGTTATGGACTGCAAGCTCAGCGATTACTTGCGCAAGTACGGCACGGTCGAACCAGGCAGCAAGCGCAAATACACGCTGTCGCTTGACATGACCAAAAAGCTGCTCAAGCAGATCTGTCAACCAATGATGGTGCTTCACGACCAGATCAATGTGGCACATGGCGACCTGGCATGTCGTAACATCCTCATGCGGTTGCCACCGAAGGGTTACGAGCTCAAAATGGAGCCTGTAGCCAAGCTTTCGGACTTCGGGCGCATCAAAACTCCAGCGTCTGAGCCACGGATGTTCGAGGATGGCTTCAGCTTCTCTAAGAACGTCGACGTCGGTGCGTTTGCGCGTGAAATCCTGTATCGTTTGCTGGTGGGCGAGATCGTGCCGCCCAACTGTGTGGAAACCCGGAGCTTGCACAAATATCTGCAAGATGTGGTTGTCAAGGACGTCCCAGAAGTCGCCCGTGAGAAGCTTGGGCCATTTTACCGCCTATTCCGGCGATGCTGTGCCTGGGGTGTTCGCCCGTCGTTTCGGGAGATCTACGAGCACCTGGACGACCTTGAGTACTTCGAGACCACGGAAAACGGGTTGTTCCCACTCAAGCCGAATGGACCAGCAGTGACTGCTGACCCGAGCTTCATGTCTCCTGTTGTTGACCGCACCACCAAGCCGCCGTCAAGCGGCTCCAAAGGCAACAAGTTCGAGACTCCTGCAACTGCTGGATCACGTCCAGGAAGCAGCACCAACGTCCCGCGACTGCTGCAATCCAAGAGCTTCCCGGTGGATACGCCTGGCGCAAAAATGTCTGCCAGCAAGACTGTGAACTGGCTGAAAGCGCGCTCTGTCACCACTGGATCGTACGCGCGCCCAGTGACCACAGGCAGCAACTCGATCACTGCAGGGGCTAGCGCAGCAGGTCAGACACCTACAACACGGCAGCCGATGTTGCTGAAGAAGAAGACACCACCATCTGCTGGTGCGTCCAAGCGCTCGCTGCAGATCCTGAACCGGATCACCCAGCGCCTTGACAGCCACGCGAAGTAGAGCCATGCAGTCGGCTTCCCCATTTTCGTTGTGTCGGGTGTCAGTTTCTTAACTTATTGGGCAAATCCACGAAATGAGTCTACAGTTGGCACGATCTCCTCGAACTGTTTCCAAAATCTCGAAGTGGTATTTACCCGTGTTTGCATGGAAAATTACCGTTGAATTTTTTTTCCATGGTTGTTGGCGAATACTGAACCGATCAATGACAAACCGGGCCTACGGAGTCGATCGAATCATTGATCGGTCGATGGGATCCATTGACAGCAGCGCCACGGCCAGTTGCCAGCAAGGCACTGTTATCTAGCGACGCAATTGACGCATTGGCTGACGATGCCGCACAAGGACGACTCGCGCTGCCAATTGCTGTCCGGCACGGAGACGTACGCGATCCAGATGCTGTTGGGGCTGACAGCCATGGGCACGCTGTTTTACAAGCGCCATGTCGAGCGCCCAAAGCGAACGCTGCAGATCTGGGCCATGGATGTGAGCAAGCAAGCCATCGGCGCCACTGTGAGCCACTTCCTCAACATCGGTATCTCCACTGAGCTCCCTCCGGTCACGGACGAGTGTGTCTGGTATTTTCTCAACTTCATGGGCGATTCGACTCTCGGGATGATCGTGAGTCTCGCTTTCCTACGCCTGCAGCAAGAACTTGCCTTCTCCATGAACTGGACAACCGTGCAGGAGAGCGGTGAGTATGGTAACCCACCGTCTTACAGGTATGAATCGTTTTGTTTCTTCCCCACATTGACCTAGGGGGTTTGATGCTGACGGTCATCTTTCACAGGATCTGGGCGAATCAGCTCACTGCGTGGCTACTCATCATTGTCTTCTCCAAAGCCATTGTGGTGTCTGTCCTCATTGCCTCAGCTGTGCCGCTGGGCACGTTTGGTGAACTACTCTTCCATCCGTTGCGCGAGTACCCGTTCGCCGAGTTGCTGCTCGTGATGATCGTGTGCCCAAGTTTCCTCAACGTCGTGCAGTTCTGGATACAAGACAGCTTCCTCAAGCGCGACCTTAGTATCCTGCCACCGGCGTATGCGCGCTTCCGCCATTCCTTTGAAGAATCGTTGCAGACCAAACTGCTCAACGAATGAACGTAATATATTCCTTGAAAATCAACAGGCATACAGCAGTTGAGTGGCCACATTCTATGTGGATTTCGACGAGGCTGTTGACGTGCTCGATGCTTTGGACGACGCCATACTGTTGGATCCAGAGGACGATCCGGAAGCTGATCCTGGGGCGGCAACCCTGGTTACATTTCCCTTACCACTGAAACACGGAAATGGTTGGACAGTGCCGAGATCGTCCAGAACAGCGAGAGCACGCACATAATCTGTGTTCACTGCAAACCAATCCGCAGCATAGATCCCTTCGTTGACGGCTTGCAGCATGTCGGCACTGGAAAATTCGTACCTCATCTCTGGGTTAAGCGACCACACGAATCCGCCAGACCAACCAGGAGACGACTTGATCGTCTGGAGTACCATGTCCGTCACTCGCCGTGAAGTCTTCAGAGGGTGCTGGTCGTTGGCGTAAACGCCCCCAAATTCTCCCAAGATCAATGTCGGTCCTGTCTTGGATGCTACCGCGCCGAACATCTCGTTCATTGACCATTGCACCCTCTCAAGCAAGGCCTTGTCGTCCAACTCGGTGAATGATTCCAATGTTCCACTTTCGCTCTGGTTACCGACGTCGTCGTAGAAATATTTCTGCGGGTACAGCGACGGATTGAAGTAGTGTGGCGCGTAGACAACCTTATCCTTTAACTCGAGCGTCAGTGGATACTTGACCGCACCTTGGAGTCCAGCGCCTTCCCAGTCGTGGATCTGAGCTTTCTTACCATCCAACGTAGTGTTGTGCAGAGAAGACACGCCCTGTACGAACGCGACCCAGTTCTTACAGTTATTCAGCATGCGGTTTCCGATCCCTTCGGCGGCTACGAGGAAATCGTCCTTCGCTCCAGTCCCCCATGTTCCCTTTGGCTTGTCCTTAACATCAATCCCAATGACGTTCCAGTACTTCGGTTTACACAAATCGAATGTCAGCATATCGATTGCTGACAAATAGTCCTCTTCCGAGATGCCCTTGGCAAACCAACGCCCAGAAGTATCCGACGCTGTCAGCGTCTGCATGCTCAGGAGCACACCGATGTTGCGAAATTGGAGAGCTGTGATGAGCGACTTCAACAGCCCGATGTACCCGTCAAGCGAGATAGCGCGGTTCTCAAGCACGTTGATCATGTCAGCGTTGGGTGTTGCGTTCTTCAGGATCGCGTCCACCCGCAGCGGTAATCGCACCGCATTGAAACCGTTGTTCTTTAAGAAATAGGCAATCTCGTACTGCGACCACACGATGAGTGGAAGATATGCTCTCCATTTTACCACAGGCAGCGACACTTACCACCGTTGTACCGTTGTTGTCATTACTCCACAAGCCAAATGGGATAGCGTGTTCACTGCAACAAGACAATGCAGTCAGTCACGCGTGCTGGAATACACCAGACATTGCTATATCTGCACTCATACGATTCCATTCCAAACCAATTGACGCCTTTAATCGTGATTTGAACGCTAGTACCATTGCTTGACTGAGCATATAGCTTCCCGTTTGTGCTGACGTAGTTAGGCTGCTCACACACTGTCACCGAACAACACATGAATGTCTAGCTTGAAGAGCTCCACAACACCATTCAATGCGAGCTCATACCTCGATCTGGATAAATGTTCGGATTGCCAAGCCGGCCATCTTTCGACACCAACTCGTCTTTTTTGTTGATAGTTGAATTGCGCTTCGTTCTGTTCGGTCTCAGCGCTTCGATCTTGCGAATGTTGAACTCTTCCGAGCGTTTGCCGGCATCCTGGTGCACGTTCGTGGCAGAGATCACAAGAAACGCGACCGCAGCAATGCCCAGCACACTGAGCAATAACGCGCCGGGCCACGTCTACAAAATGCGCATCACAATCCACACAAGTATGAGTATTTCCTCACAAAACTAGCGCATCAGTGCACATTGTACTCACTTGAAGGCGCCCCTTGTAATCCGTCGTCCGCTCACGGCGATATGCTGGTGCCAGCACTTCGAAGTTCTTTTCTAGCGGCTTACTGCGTCGAACGTAGAAATCCTTCGGTTTATCACCATCTTCGTTCTCGGAATCGTCGTCACTCTCGTTTCTAGCTTTCTCAGTCACGTGATTGCTGTAGTTGTAAGTTGGCTTTCGGAACCTTCCTTGCTTAATATCCGATGTGGTATCTGGAGCTCGCCCGGACGGCGGTCGTTGTTGACTACGTGCTGGTGGCTGTCGTGGAGCGTCGCTGATATCGACTTCGCCGGACATGAACTGGTCTCGGAACGAAGTTCCACGCGGTGCTTCTGCCTTCGTCTCCTCTTCGGTGTCTTGGATGTGCATCAAGCGGTCAAACCTGCTTCGTTTCCCTCCAGCAGCAGCAGTAGGGGCGTTATCACTTCGGTCCTGGTAGCCAGTACGGAATTCGCGTCCGAAGTTGTCTCCTCGATAGCTGTGGATGTCAATATCGCGCTCGTGTAGCGTGTCGAGTCGGAACGCGCGTCGTTGGCCTTGCCCGGGCGCTGGTGCGTAGTTCCTGTTGCTGCTGCGATCGTCCATGCGCTGATATAAGCCGCCGAGGTTGCCGCTCGACGCTCCAACAGCACTATCGCTCGATGCATTGCTATTGCTGAAGTTTCTTTGGTTGTAATAGCTGCTGCTGCTGTTGTTTGACGAGTTACCGACCGTAGATCTATCGACACCTCCACGCGACATCCGCGTTGATCCGTAGCCTCTCGAAGGCCGATCTAGAGGCGTCTCGGCGAGCTGGAAGAAGCCGACATTGGGGACTGCATCGTCGTCGTCATTCATTGACGACGTCGATTCCAGCCAGCATGATACCGACGACACGGGCGTATCATCGATCTCGTCCACGTCCACGTCCACATCCACGTCTTGACGATTGCGCGCCATGTTGTTCAATGACGCCACGGTCACGCGCGGTGCCACCAGTATGCGCTTGAGCGACGTCGATAAATGGCGGCAGCGTCGCTGTCGCAACCATGGAACGAATGGAGCTCTTGGGTGCAGCTATGCAGCCAACCGACACGGTCGCACCCGCTAGTGATCCCAAGGTAGCCAACATCCACTTTGACAGGTCATGCTCTTGAACAAGTCTCTTGAAAAAGGGTACAGTTCCAATGCATGCATTAAGCGGGGAATGATCCTTCGCAGGTTTTCGTGGAACTTGATTCCACCTCCAGCGGGCAGAGCAGCACTGGCACCTTCCGGGGACAATGGAGCGAGGCAGCAACATCCGACGACGGTGGCGCTGCTGCGATCGTGGCCATGACTGCATGGCTGGCGTTGGGTCAAGAAGACGTTGAAATCCACGCACCTGAAGGCTGCCGCCAAGTGAGCACATGCGACCCGTGGTCAATACAAAGCGGCCACCTCGTGCCATCCTGTGTGGCTGGGTTCATCCGCACCACGTCACAGCGCCTGCGATGAGGCCTCCCCATCACACCATGCCATTGCGCTTTGGATCTGATGCCGCAGAGAGTAGCTAGATCACACACGTACACACGTAAGCACTGACGGAGCTGCAGCACATGCAGGAAGCATTGCACAATGCACGGCAGGAACGACTCGGCACGGCACAGCGTGAGCTTGAATCGTCGCTGTCCACCGTCTCACCCCTCATTGCCGCTCAAATTTTGCAGTGCGACATCGCTTGAATTTTTCAGAAACCCATATCCTGTCTAAGTAGATATTGTATCCTGGAAGCATTCCATCGTTCTTTGCGTCGGGTTGGTCCTGCTTGTTTGCATTCCCTGTACAAAACACTTCTTGCACAGCCGGGACGGAGGCATTTTGCTTTGAGTCCAACATGCGCTCAGCTGGCCACTCCGGCACGCCACGGCGACGGTGCGGACACGCACGAGCACGCCGCCCGCGACGCTCATAATTCGATCCTTCTCCTTCAAGCAAAGCCGCCAACGAAAGCAACAAGCATCAGCACCATCATGGCCGACACCGTCGTCAAGCCTCAGCCACAGACCGCCATGCCATATGCGCAGCCGATCACGCCGCCTGCCAGCACAACCAGTGTGCCGTACGCTGTCCAGGTCGACAGCGGCGCGTACGTCGTGCCAGGAACGGTCGACGCCAACGGCCTCCGCGTCGGCGCGTGGGACGCCAGCTTCTTCGGCTGCTTCACGCACTTGGTGCCCAACTGCATGATGGCGACGTTCTTGCCGTGTGTGTCGCTAGCGCAGATCACGTCACGTCTTGGGCTGTACACGTACTCGAAGGCGCTGCTGTTCTTCCTGGGCGTGTGGACCCTCGGCGCGGTACTGCAGGCGATTGACTACTTGACGTCCGACGGCCACAACGACGATGAGTATTACAGCGGCTACTACTCCTACTCGTACCATTTGGGCGCGTGGAGCGGCTTGACCGGTGCGTGCTGCTTGCTGTTCACCATTGGCATTTGGCAACTGCGCACCAAGACGCGCGAGCGATTCAATATCCCCGGAAGCTGCTTGGGCGACTGCTGCGCGTCGTTCTGGTGCTCGTGCTGCACGATCGCGCAGATGGCGACGCATGTGAAGAGTTATCAGCCGGGCACGTGCGACTTTGGCCCAGTGGACACGCTGCCAGCATTCCAGTAAGCGTTCCATAGCGAAGCAAGACGGTATAGCTCCAGAAGCTGCCTGCTATTTAACTCAAAGAAACGTTTGATTTGTTGGTGCGAGTGTTGAACTTCTGTGCATTACGCACGCGCATCGCTGTCATTATGGGGACATGAGAATTTCATGAGCATTTGATGCTCGCTCCCTGTCGTCTCAAACCCAACCCAACACCTTGTTGGCTGGCAGACCTGTTGGCACTGCAGTGCTGCACCTCTTGAATGCCAAGATGGCATGCATGGATGCACAGTACACGAATCGCCCATCAATGTGGCGTCGATCACCAGCGTAGTGACCACCACTGTCCACGTTTTCGCCCCAGCTCTGCTCCATCCAA
Organism: Lagenidium giganteum; assembly: GCA_002286825.1. Taxonomy (NCBI): domain Eukaryota; phylum Oomycota; class Peronosporomycetes; order Pythiales; family Pythiaceae; genus Lagenidium; species Lagenidium giganteum. The sequence continues at coordinate 16,392 of NSDO01000048.1, read as the reverse complement.
TCCAATGCGACATCACCAAGGATCTCCCACAACACATTCCCTCTACAACATGATACCTGCATTTTTCATTTTGGGTCGGTATGACCGGTCCTTGTACCTTTTGCTTCCATTCCCTGTCCAAACACGTTCATCCCACGGTGGTGACACAGTACTCAACTTGAGTCCAACATAGTCACATGCACGTTCTGCAAAATGCAGCGCGACGACGAGGACGTTGACACCGCCCACAGCGCTCACAATCCGATCCTCCTCCTTCAGAGCAAGCAAACAAGCACCAGCATCAGCAACATCATGGCCGACACCGTTGTCAAGCCTCAGCCAATGCCATACGCGACCACGCCACCAGCCAACGCACCAAGTGCGCCTTTTGCTCTCCAAGTGGATAGCGGCGCGTACGTGGCATCAGGAATGGCTGACGCCAACGGCCTGCGCGTCGGCGCGTGGGATGCCGGCTTCTGCGACTGCTTCACGCACATGATGCCCAACTGCCTGATGGCGACGTGCGTGCCGTGTGTGTCGCTGGCACAGATCACGTCACGTCTTGGGCTGTACACGTACTCGAAGGCCCTGGTATTCTTCTTGGGCGTGTGGACTCTCAGTGCTGTTCTCGAAGCGATCGACTACGCGACGGGCAGGGGCTACTACTACTCGTACTACTATTACTACGATGGCTACTACAATCACAACCACAGCGGCTACTACAACTCGTACAACTTCAGCGTGTGGAGCGGCTTGTCGACTGCCTGCAGCTTGCTGTTCATCGTCGGTATTTGGCAACTGCGCACCAAGACGCGCGAGCGATTCAATATCCCCGGAAGCTGCTTGGGCGACTGCTGCGCGTCGTTCTGGTGCTCGTGCTGCACGATCGCGCAGATGGCGACGCATGTGAAGAGTTATCAGCCGGGCACGTGCGACTTTGGCCCAGTGGACACGCTGCCAGCATTCCAGTGAGCCGATCGAGGCAGGAAACGCCAGCGCCATCTCCACAATGAACAGCATGCGTCAGAGTTGCTGTATTTAATTCAAATCCAACGATGAGTTCATTTGTTTATTTTTGCTCCAATGTGAGAACTTTCCGCCTCTCTCCGAATGGAAATCGATGCTAGTACCTATATAGTCGATGGACTTCTGCGCAGATCAAACCGATGTCCGTCGTGGCGCAGAATGCATCACTTCCCACGTTTCTTCACTGCCAGGAAGCGGTGGGGTGGGTCAGCGGCAGATGGTCGTTTCACTCGCAGTGATCCAGTGTGAATGCCAGTGCAACAACGTTACAGGTGGTGGATGCGTCCAACACATCTGTTGCCAAAGGGTGCAGAGGCTTCTTGCCACGCTCCCGTCCTTTGCCAGCAATTTCCGCCACCTCGCTCTCACTCGCTGTTACGCCGCATCCCGGACCGTGCAATCCGTCATCGACACCGCCGCACCACGGCCGACACCTTCATGAAGCCCGTACAAGGGACGCACGTGGCCATGCCATACGCGCAGCCAGCAACGCCAGACCACGCGTATGTCGCGTCAAACATGCCGTACGCTGTGCACGTCCAGACCAACTCGGGCGTATGCGTCGAGCCTGGAGCAGTGCCCGCCAACAACCCGAACGCTGGCCTGCGCGTGGGTGAGTGGGGAGCACCATTCTGCGGCTGCTGCACACACGTGGTGCCCAACTGCTGCATGGCGACGTTCCTGCCGTGTGTGTCGCTGGCACAGATCTCGTCTCGCCTTGGACTCTCGTCGTATTCCAACGCGCTTTCGTTCTTCGGTGGTGTCTGGGTCCTCAGCACGATGCTCCGCGTGATTGACTTCTCCACCAGCGACTACGTCGCTTTCTGGACCAGCTACGACGGCACGGACGACTATTACAACTACTCGTACTCTCTGGGCATCTGGGGATACCTCGCATCGATGCTCAGCATGATCTTCACTATCGGTGTCTGGCAGCTGCGGCTCAAGACACGCGAGCGATTCAGCATTCCAGGAAACTGCATGTGCGATTGCTGCGCGTCATTCTGTTGCTCGTGCTGCACGATCGCGCAGATGGCGACACATATCAAGAGCTACAAGCCAGGCACGTGTGACTTTGGCCCCGTGGACACCCTCCCACCGTTCCATTGACCACGGATTTCTCGGATTAACAGCACAAAAAGACATCATCGCTTACCTGCAAACTAGAGATTGTAATTTATCATCCGCTTTGCTTGCTGAGTTGGCGCTTATCTCACCTCATTCATCTTTTTTTTTCCGTTGTTGTTGAATTCGCAACACCGTTGTACAGTACCGTAGGACAGAGCTGACGTCACCGTGCAATGCCGTTGTACTTTCCAAGCCAATTGGCTGTGGTCAATTCGCCTTCCAGTGCAGATGGCGAGGTGACTGGGACAGATGCCGTGCTGGAGGGAGCAAGCCTACCAGACGATTCCAGCTCAATCCGCCGCCTCAGATACGAGCTGATTCATCTCCACATGGAGCTCCATGTGTCTACGAAGTCGACCATCGCCCACACTGCGGCGCCGATGGCCGCACGCTGCAGATCACCAATTCCGATTTCGCCGACCGAAGCACACATCGTCGATCATGAGCGACACGGTAACGAAACCAGTGATAGCGACCGCCGTGGCAGTTCCCCACTCTCAGCCAGGACCACCCGAAGCCTTCCAAGTTCCGTACGTCATCCACGTCGATGGTGCCAGTCCCCCGCCGCGCACGAGCTCTTCCGAAGTGAGCGTCGGCGCGTGGGGAGCAACCTTTTGCGGTTGTTCCACGCACATGGTGCCGAACTGCTGCATGGCGACGTGCCTACCGTGTGTGTCGATGGCGCAGATCTCGTCACGAATGGGGATCGCCACGTACTCGCAAGCTCTGATGTTCTTTGGTGCGCTGTGGTCACTTACAACCGTGCTACAGCTGGTCGACTACTACACGGGCAACGTCAGCAACTACTATCGCTACGATGTCAACGGTGACATTGTCTACTCTTTCCACCTCACATTATGGAGCAGCCTGGCATGGATTTTCAGTGTGGTATTCACAGTTGCTGTCTGGCACGTTCGCTCCAAGCTCCGCCAACGCTTCGACATTCCCGGAACCTGCTTGGTCGACTGCTGTGCGTCGTACTGGTGCTCGTGCTGCGTGATCGCGCAGATGGCAACGCACGTTAAGAGCTATAAGCCAGGCACGTGCGATTTTGGTCCTGTCGACACCTTGCCAGCGTTCCAGTGAGCTATCTGTCAATGACTCAATGAATGAGTCGCCGATATTTGTCTGAGATCGATGTATTATGCTGTTGTGTGAGGCTTGGAAGTGGTGATGGTCGATGGTTGCACACTTCTTCCTTGCCTTCCAGTGGAGGAGCTAGTATAAGCACGCTTTCTTATCCTGCCTTGATCGCTGTTGAAAATATCTTATCATCTTGAATCCCGTGATTGTTGGAAATGTGTTGATGTGTCATCGTAGGAGCGCTCGTTTTGCCGTCTGAATTCACACTCACGGCGATGATCAGAGCATATGCGATGTCAACAGTGTTATCTGGCCAGATGGATCCTTGAGGATCAGCAACCCAGATACCACTTGATTTATCCAATTTGCGATGTGTGCGTAAAATCTTTCGCAAATTCGCGCTGTGCGGTGCAGCCGGGTGAGCCGATTTATTCCCAGTTGCAATTTCGAGAACACAAGCTGGCATCGCCACCGTGAACGACATGGTCACGAAACCTTCAGAAGCGACCGCTGTGGCAGTGCCTTACCCGCAGCCAGGGCCACCCGAAGCCTCCCAAGCCCCGTATGTCGTCCATGTCGATGGTGCCAGTCCCCCGCTGGCCATGAGCTCTTCCGAAGTGAGAGTCGGCGCGTGGGGAGCAACCTTCTGCGGTTGCTTCGCGCACATAGTACCGAACTGCTGCATGGCGACATGCTTGCCGTGTTTGTCGATGGCGCAGATCGCGTCACGTATGGGGATCGCTACGTACTCGCAAGCTTTCACATTTTTTGGCTGGTTGTGGCTGCTGACCGGACCTGTTCGGGTGCTCGACTACATGATGGAGCTGTCATCTATCAGATTTAATCACATCAGGGATGTTCTGCTCGAAGATGCCCGCGGTGCTCCGATCTTGACGTACCACGTGTCTCTACTCAGCACCATTGCATGGATTGCCACCTTGGTATCTGCGATTGCGATCTGGTACGTCCGCTTCAAGATCCGTCAGCGCTTCGACATTCCTGGGAACTGCCTGTGCGACTGTTGTGCGACGTTTTTGTGCTCGTGTTGCGTGATCGCTCAAATGGCGACACATATCAAGAGCTATAAGCCTGGCACGTGCGATTTTGGTCCCGTGGACACATTACCTGCGTGCCAGTGAGCTATCCCTTGCAATTCCAAGTCTCCAGTGCTGGTTTTGACGGATTTCCAGCGCTAATGTAGTCTACTTCAAGGTCGGTGTTGGCGTTTGATACCGGTAACAGAACGCCATTTATTCCAAAGTAGTGAAATATCACTTTCTTATCATAGCAGGCGCGCAATGAGAAGCATTATCTTATATGGGTGGAAGCCTGCTCATCCACTCTTCGATGCCTTCCGTTTGAAGCAGGGAAATGGAGCTAGATTGGGCATATTGTCCATCACAGACAGTCCTTCCAAATATTCGTCGTTCGCCAGCATCCACGTCGGGTCAACGAGGCCCTCGTAGAATTTTCCTTTCGCGCTTGCTGGGTTGTACGCGTACATACTCTCTGGGTTGAGCGACCACACAAATCCGCCGGCATAGCCTTCTGTCGACGTCATTACCTTGATCGTGTAATCCGTGCAGCGTTGTGCAGTCTTCTTTGGGTGCTTGTCCTTGGCATACAAGCCACCAAATTCGCCAAGCACGAGAGCTGGACCCGATGATGAGGCCAAAAAGCCGAACATGTCCTTCATTGTTGCCTCAATTCGCGCGCGCAGAGTGTCGTCGTCTAGTTCCACGTACTCGGTCAATACACCGCCGTCACCAGCAGTTGAGCTCTTGTACAAGTATGGCTGCGGGTAGACAGCAGGTGTGTAGTAATGTGGCGCCCAAACGAGTTTGTTTTCAGTGCTGAATTCAACCAGCGCTTTCTTGGCACCCTGTAAGCCACCGCCGTACCAATCACCGTACTCGAACGTATCACCATTCACCGTAAGCGAGTGACGTCCATTGATGCCCTCAACAAAGCCCATCCAGCGGTCGCATCCCTTGAACATACGGTTGGCAATGCGCTGCGCTCCATCGCGAAAGTCCGTGTCTGATCCGTCGCCCCAGGTGGCACCAAATGGCTCGTTCTTTATGTCGATACCCATGATGTTCCAATATTTCTCGCTGCACAGCTTCGAGGTGAGGACATCAATGGCTCCAAGAAACTCTTTCTCCGTCAATACACCGGGTTTGAACCAAAGGTCTCCAGGAACGTCGGCTGCGAGTGTGTGCATACTGATCAACACACCGATCTTGCGGAACTGAAGCGCAGACACGATGCTCTGCAGCAATCCGATGTAACTGGCCACGGAAATGGTTGGATTTACTTGAGTGTTGATAAGATTGGTGTTGGGTTTCTTGTTGTCCAAGATTGCTGATACCATTACAGGCAGACGCACGGCATTGAACTTGTTCTCGAACAAGAATTCGGCGATATGGTCCTATGCCAGCACTACTCTTCAGAAACCAGCAGCGAACCAAGCGATAGCTGCAAAGGTGTTGAACATACTGCGGTGGTGCCATTGTTGTCGTTGTCCCACATCCCGAATGGAATGCGCTCTCCGCTGCATTAACGCCCAGGTTGCTCCGTCAGTCACCACAAAGACACCGACCTCGATTTGTCTTACGTTTCCATGCCGAACCAGTTGACGCCCTTAATGTGAATTGGCACTTCGGTGCCATTGTCGGCGACAGCCCAGATCTGGCCCTTCTTGCTGACGTAGTTGGGCCATCCACACTGTGCAAGTGAGTATAGTCAATTAGCATCACAAGTGATCGGGCGTGTAGATGCCATCTCGCACCATTTGGTGGATATTCCTTCATCAATGGTGTTGTGCCATCACGCTTGGACTCCGTGCGGTTCGATTGGATACGCTTGCTGTCGGCCAGCTCTTGAGAGTGATCAACAGCACGCGCACGCGAGCTCTGGCTTGCGTGAATCGCGAAATACGTGATGGCAACGCCTGCACCACCCAAAACCAAAACCAGAAGCATCACTCCTGGCCATCGCTACAGGACGACTCCCCTCGTCGATTTCAATTCCTCCCTCATCAATCGAACAGCCCCCATAATGCAGATGCGTACTCGGTAGCCGCCTTTGAAAGCCTTGCTTGATTGCTCTTCACTAGGTGGCAACGCAACGAGCGTTGATCGTGGGTGCTCGCGATCATCCGTGGCGATGTCCAAACTGTTGCAGCGCTCGTATTCAGTCTCTCTCGTGTCGGCACGTCCGCTGGAGTCAATGCCGTTGGATTGCTTGCGACCTGAAGCAGCTTTGATTGTTGTCGCGCTATCTGTGGCGCCATGGTTGCGGTTCTCCGCTTTCTCACGCTCCTGGACCATTCTTGTTGATCGCAAGCCGAGCCGAAAGCACCGAATGGCGATTGGAGGGGGCACTACCGAGTTCAAAGGGGCGGCAATGCCGCGGTGGCAGATTGCCACTGGCAGTACCGACTGGTCACCAGTCTGGCGGGTCATGCGAATGGTATCTTGCTGAGATAAGTACGAAACGAAACTGCACACGCTGGGGCACTCGCTGCACTGCACGCGTGAGCATTGTTTCCAAAGCCAGTACTGTACAATCTAAACGGAATGACTCGTGCTGCGCCGTCGACGACTCTCTCAGAGAGTTTGCTTGCGCAAGTCCTGAATCTCTGGAGAACTCGCGACTTGCGGTCGCTGAATCGGCCCCACCTGCGTTATAACAACTTTCTGAGGTCCATGGTGCCCACGAAGAAAATGTTGATCGAGCGGTGCTCACGAAAATGTTGATCGAACGAAGTGTTTCCCGGTCTAGCAGGATTGCATCTGAATACCTTGATTTTTATGAACATTGAAAAATGGGCTAACTACAAGAAATATGTGCCACCTGAAATGCATGGCAGTCAACACAATCAAGGCAACATGCACACACTAATAAAGCTCACAGCCTGGGCAAAAGATGCCGTCTCGCTTGGCAGTGCCCCAGAACTTCCAAACGCCATTCTTCTCCTCCCAACCACAGTTGTGCGCCATCACGACGTCTTTGTCGAATTTGTCGCACTCGACCCAGCAGGCACCTTCACGCTGTAGGCCCATGGAAATCGACGGCGTGCGCACACCGCAGCCGTTGTTCCACCAAATGTCGCTCGACTGGTTCTCCTTAGGACAGTCACCTTTGGTCTTGCACTTGTTTGGGAAATACGCGACGGTGCAATCCTTCGAGTTCTTTTTGACCTGAAACTCCATCTCTGGAATGAGAGCCCTGGAGTATTCCTTAAACAGGCCCGTCTGGCAGATAAGACCGCCAATGGCGGCTCCTGCGGCGCCTTCATCTCGAATGAGTTTACGCTCGGTGTCATTCAGCTGTGTTTGGGGGATCGAGGAGGCGGCCGTCGTGGCTTGTGTGCTCGCAGCGCAGATCGCAGCAGCAGCTGAGGCGAGCAAGATTGGAAGTCGACAGATCATTATGTTGGTGGTGGTAGGAGTTGATTGGATATTGCTTGTGAGATGGAAGGCAAGTCGTGGAATGCGCTGCTGTGTGCAGGTCATTGGTTCTTCGACTTGCATGCCCGTGGTGTCAGTTTGGACAACAACTCAATTCAAAGACAGCCTAAAGATCTGTGTTGACATGTGGCGACGCAGTCACGAGGATGACTGCGCTGATGGCAGGCAATGCAGGATGCGTCACCATGCGGATTCTGTGCGGCGTTGGCATCATTCGACACATGTATGTTGGCAAGAGCAGAGAATTCAAGTTGGAGCGTTGATGTCACTCGATTGGATCACCACGTGCATCCTTGCGCTCGTGCTCTCTCGCCAGGCTTGGATTCGTGCGTGCTGCTACGGGCGGGTGATTTTGAGCTTTCGTCGATGTACAACCCTGGACAAGTGAGCAGTAGGGCAGCGAATGTGAGCTTTTCACGAGAATCCTAGCTTGTCTGACGAAGCTTGCTTGCTGTTGCTGTGCACTGCTTCGTGCCCTCATTGCGTTAGCGCGTGAGCGCGGTTGTCAGACGAGGTGGCCGAACGAAATGCCCGTCGTTCGAACAACAAAGAACTGCTGCCTGTGTGCGTGGCTGTGGTTTACCAGGTGTTTCTGTCGCGCAGTGAGCTGGTGAGTTTCCAGTCGTCACGATGTCGATGCATCGGCATCAGCCGATGCCACTTCCCTGCCATCGATTGCCCAGCACCAATTCCTCCTTGCTGTTCGGCAGAATGGCTTCGAGTGAAGAATTCTGTCCGAAATTGACGGGTCCCCTCTTGAATCTCAATATCTCAGAGTCAGGATGCTTTGTGGATGCGAAAGGTACCTGAAGTTGCTGTGATCTGGGTGTGTATGTATCGTTGAATACGTGAGAGCCTGTTGCGGAGGAAATCCTGTTCCTGCATCGTTGATTCGATGTTGAGGAACCTGTACGGTATCGCAGTCTTCATAGCAAACGACGTTTGACCAGCTCAGAAGCAACCAAATAACGACTGCCATTCGCAGAATCGGATGACGGCATCCACCGCAGGATATTCGAGTAGATAACGCACAATATACCTGCCTTAGATCACCTCGATCATCTCACAGCAGCTGCTGACGCATCCTGCTTGGGGATTACCCTGCATTTTAGAGGATCAGTCGTCGACGTTTCCTGGGTATGCTGTCCGAATGACAATTTTGCCTTGACGGAGGGAACCGGCACATTAGATTATAGCTCCATGTTAAGCGGTCGCTCCTAGCTGATACATGCGCACGATGCAACATCAGGTGTACATGCATTTAAGTCTCTCAGGGCCATTCATCAAGGTGCTACGAGGAAAGCTCAAGCGCAATACCAGCTCGGTGCGTCCAGCCCTGCAAGACGTCGACAAGGTGAAGCGCGTGCGGTTCTGCTTGTCATTCGTTTAAAAAAAATCGAATATTTCACCAAATGTACGACCGCATTCATCTGGATGAAAAGTGGTTCTACATGCAGAAGATCAACGAGAAGTACTATTTGACCGAGAATGAAGAGGTCCCGCAGCGCACGTGTCGTCACAAGAACCACATCACTCGCATAATGTTCTTGTGTGCGGTGGCGCGTCCCAGATGGGATGACGTCCGGGACGAGTGGTTTGTCGGCAAAATTGGCATTTGGCCATTCGTCGAGCGTGTCGCCGCGAAGCGCTCGAGTCGAAACCGTCCCGCTGGCACCATGAAGACCAAGCCACTCAGTGTGACCAAAGAGACGTACGTCAACGCGCTCGTTGGCCATGTGATTCCAGCTGTCGAAGCCAAGTGGCCACAGAGCTGTCGTCATCAGTCCATTGGCATGCAGCACGACAACGCGCCACTCACAAAGTTGAGGCGCACGAACGATTGAATCACGCATTGAGAAGCGCCGACCTGAATATGTCGCTTGCCTTCCAGCCCGCCAACTGCCCGGACATGAATGTCCTCGACTTGGGCTTCTTCAACGCCATTCAGTCATTGCAGTACACCAAAGAGAGCAGAAGCATCGACCTGGGCTGAAGATGTCAACACAGCAATTTATCTAATCAACCGGATGCCCAACACGATCAATCCCAATACGACTCCGCATGAGATCGTTTTCAAGACGAAACCACGGATGAATCATTTGGAGCTGTTGGATACGCCCACATTGACGAGTCGAAGCGCACCAAGCTCGATGCAAAGGCGTACAAGTGCATGATGCTCGGGTACGCAGAACACACGATAGGATACCGGTCATGGACATGGAAGCAGGGGTGGTGCGAGTCGGTCGGTCTCTTGTCCTTGACGAGCGCGAAGTACACGCGATCTTCGAGAACGAGCAGCCTACAGCGAGTTACATTCCCGCACATTATCCAGACGAATGTGAGCCCGTCGTTATCAAACAAAAAGGAACACATGTACCGCAAGATATGGCGGTTGATGAAGAACATGGAGCTGTACAAGACACTGTGATGGAGGTGGTTGATGCTCAACAACCCGCCCCACTGATCGACAATCAATCAACGCCACCCCAGCAGTTGGTGAACGCAGGAAACATGATTGACGCAACGATAACAAGCCAACGGCAACTACCAGCAAGGCTGACATCGAATCAGCTGGTGTTCCAACCTCAATCAACGCCAGCAGCGACGATTAATCAAGGTGGCATCATATTTGAACGACAGCACGTCGATGGCCAGGGACGAGCACAACTAAACGGAATCACTTGTCTTTAAATCGAGAACTACCCTCGTATTGCACGCCTACAACTTGAGAATGGTAATCGCACAGTGCGCCCACAGCTTGAGAACGGTACTCGACCACCTCGCCCGCAGCTCGATAACATACCACACCGTGAATCCCTGAATGAATCAACAACCAGCATTGTTCCATATTCATCTCGGAACAACACCGACGATCGAAACAGTGCTCAAGCTGACCGAACCAGCGTACGATCAATCGCACTGGGGCGAACACGATGAGCAAGCAACGCCCGAAGTCAGGAGCAAGAAGTATGAGTAGAAACAAGCGGCCAGCGCTTGGAATAAAACCATCCACTCAACGCTGCTCGAGATTGGTTTTGAGCCCTGCGGAAGCGACAGATGTGTATACAAACTGAAAATCAACGACGAATGGATCTACGGAGTGTTACATGTAGACGATATGATTTTTGCCGCACCTCACCAGCCCATGATCGATGATGTCAAACGCAAACTGAAGCAGCACTACAGCATCAAGGAGCTGGGACCCGTTAAGGTCTTACTTAGCATGGAGATCATGTACCAGTCTGGTAGAAATTAACAGTCCACTTTGAAGTTGTGATATTGAACGAAATAATGTTCCTAAATCATCACCTCCATCAAATGAGCAGCATTGTATGCTCGCTGAGAGCACTCCACAATTACCAACCCGTCGCCCTCGCGCTGCAGCTTCTGCCAACAAGCATTCATGCATGACCGTCTGCAACGTAACAAACGTGACATCGAGCGTTTCACGCGATAGCTCGTTGAATGTGTCGACTGTATTTGTAATCAGCTCTACTTCATTTCAACTCCTCGGTGCTCCAGCACTTCTTGCCATTTCCATCACCGTCCGATTCATACGTTCAGCCGTTTTGCTGTGGGCTGTAGGGGACCGTCTTTTGATGTACGATCCCTGATGATCGACACAGCTCCTTCATCTTCTTGTTCACGAATTCTCCCCCCATTGTCCGTTCGAATAGTCCTCAGTTTGGCTACCCACTGAGTTTCCACCAGTGCCTTGTACTCAGTCAATTTTGTTACGGTGTCGCTCTTTGTTCTCAAGAAGAATCCATGAACATATCGTGAGAAATCGTCCACGATCAACATGATATATCTGGTGCCGCCAGGCGACAAAGTTATCATTGGTCCCATCAGGTCAACATGTACCAACTCGAGGACCCTAGTCGTCTTCTTCACGTTGGTGCTCTTGGGAAACGATGTTACAGTCATCTTTCCTTTTGCACATCCGCCATACAGGCCGTCGTCCTTCATCACCATCGGAAGTCCTTCAGTGACCTTCGCACAATGTCTGCATTGGTGTGGCCCATTCGAGCATGCCAAAAGTTCCAGTCATCACTGACTTCATGCTCAACGATGTGTGCTGCTGTCTCTTCTGGTTCGATCTCCAGTCTGTAGACGCTCTTGTATCTAGGGATCTTCAACACCATCTCGTCGTTGCGGAGAATGGCACAGTGTTCATTATTGAGCTGCATGGTCAGTCCCTTCTAAGTGAGCTTCGAGACTGACATCAGTCGCTTGTCGAGCTCAGGAATGTGAAGAGAGTTAGTCACGGTTACATGCTTGCCGTTCGGGCAAGTGACAACAATGTCACCGATTCCAACCGCTTTCATGGTCGTGCCATCCGCGATAACAACGTCAATGTCTTTGGACAACTTGGAGTATGTGGCGAAGTCTTCAAACCGTGGACTCATGTGTGACGATGCCCCACTATCAAGAATCCACCCTGCACACTTGTCAATGCCGGCGCTAAACAGCACTTCGTCCGTTTCCTTGGTCTCTTCCTCTTCATATGCACGGATCAGCTTCTCTTTCACATCAGCCAGAATAATGTTCACACTGTTCTCGATGATCGACACGATCGTGTCGTATTCATCTGACAAGCTTCCAAGCAGAAGCATGACCTGCCTCTCTTCATTGATGCTGTCTCCATCGCAGTCATTAGCTCATCGAACTTGTCAAGGTGCTCGATTATTGACACGTTTGCGTCCATCCTGAAGTCGTTGAGTCGACGCGTCAACGCAACTCGGTTGTGGATGTTTTGCTTGTTGTAGTATTCTCGCAGAATTTCCCAAGCTTGCTTTGCTGATGTTGCGTTGTGGATCTTCGACTGGTGTTGCACTTCAACACCTTGTGCAATGATCGCAAAAGCTTTCATGTCGTTTGACCTCCATTCCTCCGTCTCGAGTTCCATCCCTTCGTTGTGTCCGAGAAGTCCCTTCTTCGCGAGTGTCATCCTCATGTTGAATGACCGATGGAAGTAGTTGTCTTGGCCCAGAAGCTCGTCTGAACGCTTCATTGTGGTCTGTCCTCGTGGTCAATCAAGCTGTGTTTGGGCTCATACACTGTTCAACTTGAGCTCAGGACTGAAGAATGGAAAGTGAACAATATTGATATGCATTAATCTCGATGCATGACATGAACTTCCTGAATGTCCTTCTCGAAATGCTCGTTTACCTTGTCGTCCGCCAGTGAACTCTCCGTATGGTTGTGCGTAACCTCGTTTCCTGTTCTGGAATATTCGCTGTCAGTGACTCCAACAATTATGTGGCGCTGGTAATCGGCCAATCTGCTTTCGTTTGCGCCATCCGGCGTCGCATATCCCCTGTCAAACAGCCAATTTTTACGGATGACCACCGAAGTGGTTGCTACCTGTCAAACAGCCACGATGCACACTTCGACTTGCTGGTGAACGCCTTGCTCTCCAACTACCGATTCTGACAAGTCAATGTCGACTACAAGTCAATAGTGATATCGGTGGTGTTCAGGTGTAAATCGGTAATTCGTCATATTATGACATATAATTCGTTCGTCATATAATTCGTCATATTATGTTATGAAATTCGTCATATTATGACGAATTACCGATCTACACCTAAACACCACCGGTGTACAACGTTTGTTAATTACCGAACTGATCAAGATGTTCTTGTGTCGAGGAAAGACACCGTTGATCACCATGGGTCGCCGCCCAGGAAGGACATCTGTAATGGGCCAATTGTCCCATCACATGATTGGCTGAAATGCGGATCATTATCAGCCAATGGGGTCCTTCAGTAGGATTAGACATAAATATTACATATGTAGGACATGTAGGTTTTGGTATATTTCTTAGCAGGATAAAAGGACCCTGCAATATATTCAGTTCTGGTTTTCCCTCCAACCACGCAGGCCCTGACGTCAGCGGGACGTCAGGACAAGTGAGCGAGGCCAACCTCGCTCAAGCAAGCTTCCTCGACTGCGCACGGCGTGTACGCTGTGGTAACGGGATCAATAGTCCCGTTACACTTGGTAGCACTTAAGAGTCCTGCCAACGACTCTTTCTTTGCGTTGCGCCATGGCAACGCCATCGCCATCTGTGCCGCCACGGTCGGCGGCACCTCAAGTGGTGGAGACCCCACGGGTCTCCATTGTCCACGACAATTTCCCCCACCTCTCGGCAGGGGAATGGTCCGCGCTCATGCGCATTGGCAAGGCGTTGGGGGAGGCACCGGTGAAACACCTCCTCCGTACCATGTCTCCTGCAGAGCAGCGTGCAGCTGCTCTCAATTTCATGGAGCATGAAATTGAGCATGAGATGCGCGGCTCGGCGGCTGCGCATCTGAAGAAGGACGTGGTCAAGCTGGACACGTCCACGTATAGCGGCTCGCCGAAGGAGCCACTCCTGCGATGGTTTGTCGAAATTGAGACGGCCATCGCTGCGCGGGGGCTGACGGACCCCGCGCTGCAAGTTGCCTACGGCATGTCCAGACTGTCTGAACGTGCCCGCTCATGGGCGTATGGAAAACGCTTGTCCGATCCAAGCGTTTTCTCCAGCTTGCAGGAGTTCAAGTCTGAACTCTAGCTCGCGTTCGAGCCACCCGAGAATGAATTCCGGGTGCGCATTGAGTTCCTTCGCCTGGGGCAAGGCACTATGGACCTGCGTGCATACGTGCAGCGAGTCAGGTATGTGCTGTCCACAATGGTGATAGCACCAGTGGATGCCACGACACAGCTCGCTGTGTTCATGGCAGGGCTAAAGGACGGTCCGGTCAAGACCACCCTCTTCCGGAAGACCCCAGCGTCGCTTGATGATGCCATCGATGCGGCTCTCCGTGAGGAATTTGGACTGAAGCAGTCCAACTTCAAGGGCTTCCGTGAGGCTCCGGCACCCTCAAGTGGTCCGGAGTCAATGGACATCGACGCGATGACTCCGGGTCATCGCGATGAGAGACCCCGTCGGGACCTCTCCAAGGTCCAATGCTTCCGATGCCTTGGGCATCTGGCATCCAAGTGTCAAGCACCGGCCCCCAGCGGCGGTGCTCCACGCGCTTCTGGCAATGGTGCTGGCCAGAGGCGCAAGACAAAAACGACTCCAGTCAGTAGGCGCGGTCCGCCCTACTGACGGCCAGGAGGTGGCTGCTGCTGCAGTCAGCAGCTGCCAGGGCCCTCGCGTGTCGAGCTCGACACGCGCTGTGAAGTCTGCGAAGCTTGAGGAGAGAGCGGTCGGGCTCATCTACCTCAAGCTCAAGGTGAAGGGAATCGAGCGGCCGTTGCGTGCTCTGCTCGATTCAGGTGCGTCGAACAACTTCGTTCGACGCGGTGTGGTGAGCCGCGCACGTGGTGCGACCCTTTTCCGGCCCGACGGAGGCGCCTCTGTGTTTAAGGTGCGCCTCGCCGACGGCCGAGTGATGGAAATGCCGAGGCGCGTCGCGCGCCTCGACTACTCTGCCTGTGGTAGGAGGTTGAAAGATGCCTTCATCCTCATGGATCTGGATGACAGGTTTGATGTCATCCTGGGGATGCCGTGGCTGGCCAAGTACCAGCCACGAGTCGACTGGGCGAAAAGCCGAGTGGTGTCAATCAACACCACTCCAAGTGAAGCAGATCATCGGCTAGTCACAGCTGATCATCATTGGATGCGCATTGACTACGTGCATCCATGCGAGTCACCCCCAGCGCTCGTGGCAATGCTACGCGCGAACCCTCAGACGCCTCCGGTTGTCGCTGAGGCGTCGGCAAGTGAGAAGAAGCTGGCCTCCGGAGCGGAGTCCCCGGAGCGCATTGTGCATGACGTTGGAGCAGGGCCTGCAACGTCCAAGGTGAAGGTCGACGTCTAAGGTGAAGGTCGAAGCAGTGGCGTCGACCTCTGAAATCCTCGGGAGCGTCGATGGACGCATCGGCTCCAGCAACGACAAGTCGTCGTCGCGGCGGGTCCAGCTCAGGCTGGACCTCAATGAAGTGTGTGAGTTTGACGGGCGTGAACCCCCACTCAATATCGGGCGTTGCGCGAAGCAACGCGGCACGAGAAAGTCCACGCTTGTTCGTCGCCCTCCTCGCAAGTCGGTGTCGGCACGAGGCTAACACCTTCATGAGTCTGTGCAGAGGCCAGACTCCGTGTTGGACAGCAGCGGCTGTCGCACGCAAATGCTCCGAGTGGATAACCCACCCTCGGAGCTCGTTGAGTCGTTGGCGCTCGAAGAGATGAGCGCCAAGTCCTTCCTGAGGGATCTCAAGCGAGGTGAGATCCTCCAGATCTGCGCGCTCAGTGCCACAGCTCCATCCGAATTTGTGGGCAGCACGTCCACCTGGGACCCGGACGTGCTGCAGGACAAGAAGCCTGCGCGTGAACAGAGATTCGAGCATCCGTCGCTCGAATCTCTGAAGGCACAAGGCAATCCGGTGTATCCCCTTGTGCAGGAGTTCCTGGACATCTTCCCCGACAAGGTGCCAGACACCTTGCCCCAGGACCGTGGCATTCGGCACGAGATCGATCTTGTGCCCGATGTAACAGTCCAACCTGTTACGCGGCACTCCGCGCACGAGGGAGCTCGGTAGTCTTGACTTGACTGTGCGTGCCGCGCACGCCCACTCGATGGGAGGTATTGAGGGAGAATACCAAAGTGTATTGAATGGGAGGTCCCCAAAGGGGTACCTCTGATAATCGATATCCATCCGGATACCTACCGGATATCCGATGGATATGAGTTCCTACAAACTACCGTAT
>NSDO01000541.1:36274-46425 GCA_002286825.1 Lagenidium giganteum | reverse complement strand
ACATCTTTAATTGCAAACAATGCAATTGTTGACATCTTGTGTGTTCAACAATAAATGTCAACAACCCAATTGTGGTGTTCAACAACAAATGTAAAGAACACCTTTGATCACATGTGTGATCAACCCAATTGTGTAACATTCGTTACAGTGTTGAGGGTCCCAGATGAACAAGCCAACACGGTCGATGTGTTCTAGTGCGGCGAGCCGGCTCCAGTAGGTGAGCCCAGCGTCATCGGCCGACGGTCGTTCGTCGACGACATCCTGATCGGCAGCAGCCCGTGGGGAGAAGCGTGCGATGGAAAACATCTCCATCTCTGCCCTAAAGAGCGGGTTTGGACTCCCTCGGCCACGTCGTCAGTGTGAACGGTTTGGAGGTGAATCCGAAGAAAGCAGCGACGATAACCGACTTGGAGTTCCCAACGTCCGTGAGGGTATTCAGCCCTTCATGGGATCGTTGAACTACTTTTCCAAGTTCATCGCGGACTTTGCGATGTTTGAAGGCGCGCTCTACGAGGTTACAGAGGAAGACTTTGCCTAGTGACCGCCTACGGATGCGTGGTGGAAGCCAGCGCGACAGGCGTTCGATCAGCTCAAGAAGCGAATGGCGACAGTGCCCGTGTTGCGCCACTTCGATGCCGCCAAACCAGTTGTGATCAGGGTCTTCGAGAATGAGTGGGCTGTCGCAGCGGTCATCTTACAAGAGCACGATCGGAAGCTCTTACTGTCCGGCATACCAGTCGCGTGCTCCGAGATGCGGAGCGCCGCTACAGCCCGGTGGAGCGAGAAGTGTTGGTGCTGGTGCGCGTCCTGTTCGAGTATCACCGGATGCTGGCTGGCCGAACCATCCAGGTGGTGACTCAACACTCGAAAATGGCATGGTTGATGCGCGCGCGAGGCCTCCAGGGACGGGTGCACCAGTGGGCGGCTATGTTGTCTGGCTGGTCGTTGACAATCACCAAGGTAACGGGCAAAGAAGGTGCCCTTGCAGACTTGGTGGCAGCCGCGACTACTCCGCCAGAGCAGCGTGAAGCCGAACTCGAGTTGGTCCGGCCGCACAAGGTGAACGACAACACGCCCAAGATTCGGCCACATGTCGTCAGCACATGGCCCACGTCACCACAGACGTCGGCTGTCATGGTCGCGACGTTTGACGGCTCTGCCAAGGCCACGGCCAGATATAGTGCAAGTGGTGTCGTGCTGTGGAAGCTCCCACGATGGGAAGTGATTGCTGCGCAATCCTTTCTGCACGAGGGAGGAACGGTAAATGAAGCAGAGTACCTCGGTACGATCAAGGCCATGGAAATGGTGCTCAAACGCGGCGTCGACAAGCTGGTGCTCATCGGCGACTCGAGGCTGGTCATGCAGCAGATGCGCGGTGAGATCGACTGCAAAGCAATCGGTCTCCAGGCTCTCTTGTCCCGCGCTTGCAAGCTGCTCGACAAGTTCAAGTGGATCGCGTTGATCCACGCGAAACGCGTCTTCAACGCTGCAGCCGACCACGTCACCAGCCAGTGCATCTCCGCCAAGCAAGCGCAAGTCACGCCCGAAGAGCAGTTCGAAGCGTTGGACGCAATGAACCGAGCCGATGAGCTGGACGCGGACCCATATGCCGAAGCCAAAGGCGAGAGTGGGCGAATGCCATCGCTCAATGCTGTTCAGCCTCGTCGACGGTCACTGCGGAGTCAGGACAACGACCATTAGGCACAGCAGGCTGGAAAGCAGTCGGTTGTGTTCGAAGTCGACGAGCACAACTTGCTGTACTACGTCAGCTGGCGTAGTCAGGATCACCCAAGGGGCGGTACGACACAGCTCAGGCTGGTGGTACCCAACACTCTCTATGATGAGGTACTAGAGCACTACCACACGAGGCTGCAAGGAGCGCCACGGCGTTGTCCGCACCTACTCAAGGGTGCGCCAGTGGTTCTACTGGCCGGGGCTGTACAAGACTGTGCACGATTTCGTTGCATGGACTGTCAGACTGGCAAAGGGGCGCCACGGGAACGAGGTCGTTCACCCGGGAACATCAAGGCGATATATCCATTCCAGGTGCTTGGGATGGACCACATCCCCTCTTTGCCGAGGTTGCATGCAGGCAACACGGAGTTGTTGGTGTGGATCGACCAGCACACCGGCTACGTGATCACCAAAGCGACCCGTTCGAGAAGTGCCCAGACCATCGCAGAAGCTTACGAAGCTGCAGTGTTTCGGCACTTTGGAGCTAGCGAAGTCATCCGCCACGACAGGGAACCAGGGTTCATGTCGGCGGTGTTCCGTGCATTCAACAGATTGATCGGACAACGCTAGCGGGCAACTCTGGCTCACCGCCCACAAGCGAATGGCGCAACAAAGCGTATGGTGCAAACCATCTCGCGAGCGAGCGATCAAGCTGTACGTAAAGGACAGAGGTCAGAAAGACTGGGATGAGTACGCCGAATAGCTACCGTTCACCCTAAACAAGGCCGTCGACAGAACGCGTGGCGACACGCCGAGCTACATGTTGTTCGGCTGGGAGCCAAGCTCAACGATCGAGACTGTGGTGCCAGATCCGGACGACGGGCGTCACGACCCGGTGGCTAAGCGTTGGCGAGCCTCCGTTCAAGCACACTATCGCCGTGCAAGGTCGGTGGTGAACGAGCGTTTGCAAGAAGCCCAAGCTCGACGTGCCTCTGCCCAGAATGAGCTTTCGACTTGTCGCGGACCGTCTGACTGACAAGCGGGAACCAGGCGATCGCGTGTGGGTGTACATCCACGGCGTGAAAGAAGGTTATGCGAAGAAGCTCGCACACCTGTACACCGTGTTGGAGGTCGACGGAACGGACTATAAGATCTACTCGAGTGTGCACATATTCGGTTGAAGCGCTGCTGGGAGTCGCAGGGACGACCGACAATCGAACTTACCGAGCTGAATGTTGCACGCTTCGACTTCGACGAGGCGCTGCTGCCGGAAGACAGCTGGGCCCCGGATCAAGGCAACAACAAATGGGAAGTCGAAGCAATTCTGGACGATCGTGTTAAGCGTGTTGCCCGCGAAGGTAGATCCGTCCGACAATATTTGGCGGAGTGTCGGCGGCTGCCCAACGTGGGTCGATGATGCTGATTTGCGTTGCGCCGGTCTCCTGAACGACTACTGGGTTGGCAAGAAGACAGCGAACCGTTTCGATGTCGTACTGAGCGAGGCCGAGAACGTTGTAGAAGGCGACAACCACGTGGCGCTCGCCGCCACTGCTGATTGCAAGGAGATGGTCCCGACACAACCATGTGGGGCTACACCCAGCTCAGATGTTCCCCTTATTGCGTCAATCATGAAGATAGTGCCCCCCTCACCCGAGACGTGTCAACCGAGATCATGGTGGTCGTTCGTTCGCCTCCGACCGGCTGTTGGCAGCTTCTGTCAGTGGTGTTCGTCTGCGCGGTCAAGCGTTTGGGTCGGATCAAAAGCTTCGGGGTGCAACAAAAGGCAACGACTGTCGACGACAACGACCGCGACCGCAGCATGGTCACCACGACCTGCGTTTGCCTCTAGTCAGGCATCACCGTCTCAATTCCACCAACACTATCCCAACGTCGCGCAATGCCAATGGTCCCGCCGGACCATTTGGTAGGATAGACGATGCGTGGATGGATATGTGGGCGGTGAAAAGATGGCGGTGACTTTTGTGTGAGCATGGAAGATAATGGCGCGACGAGCAAATCGAAGTGTGCGTGTTCAAAGTGGTGAGTCATAGGCGTTAGGACGCGCCAGCAAGGCAACGGCTGTGCAAGATGGCGCATATCAACCACGCGCTCGAAGAGCATGGAGACATCGACGACACCGTGCTGTGATTGATCTGCGGCTGCCCGATGGGTGTGGGAGCGAACCCGAAAGTGCCTGTGTTTATCGGGGTCCAAACTCAGATGCGCCTGGCATTAACTAGGTACGAACCCACGCGCCTGGCATGAACCGGGTTCATTTCTTTTTCCGCTCAGATCTGAATCTGAGCGGATCTGACTCTGGGTGGATTCCATGATTCCTTGTTCCAACCAATCAGAGCTCCGCTTCACCACAGACGCCCTTTGTGTGGTCAGTCAGCTGTCCGATCCATAGTTCTAACGGTTGATCCCCCTTCTCTCGGACAGAGATCGCCGCGCGAACTTCCCGGAGCTCAAGTCGCCGTTCTCCAGAGAGTGCAGCACAATGGATCTCCGAGGTATGTAGACGCCGTTTTCTTGTCGTCGTCCTTCCTCTCATACCAGCTATGCACGATCCAGCAGACCTCGTGCCTTCGCAACAATCGTGGATCCAGCTTGGTCAATGGCGCCTGGCCCATGCTGACCGTGTGGTCAACACCCCCCCACCCTCATTGCTCTTCGTGGGGAATTTGCCTGTCGTCATCGATTCACCTGTCGCCCGAGCCGCTTTCGAAGTCGTGTTGCAGCGTCTTGCTGCTGTGCAAGCATGGACGTGCGTGTGGATCCCCCGCGCAGGCCAGGTAGTGCGCCAGCTCCGCGCCCTCATTAGCAATCTACAGACTGAGATCGAAGATGCTGAAGCCGAGATTTTATCCTCTCGCAACGTCAAGGTAGCCCTCCACCAAGAGATCGGGGACCTGCGACTCGCCCTCGGGAAGGAGCGTCGCCGGAACGAACGTCTTCGTGAGAAGCATGACAAGTATTGTGCCAAGATGTATGAAACCCATCAGACCGCCATCACCCAGCTCCGATCCACCCACGACGAGGCGCTCGAAGCACTCTGTCGGAAGATTTGAAACCTTGTCACGTCTTGCAAGGATGGCCGCAGCCAGCTCGCCCAGATCACAGGCGAGCGTGACAGTTTACGCAAAAACCTTCGTGACCGCCAACAGCGGATGGCCAACCTGGATCCAGGCGTCAACGCACTCGTGGACGCAAACAAGGCGCTGTCGGCGATGAATGACCAGCTCCAGAATCAACCCACGGACGCCAAGGCCCAGGCCACCTCGTACGTTGATATGGATGTGCTAGATCCATCCCCTTCATTCACATCTTTTTCTTGTAGGGCTATTTAACGCTTGCGCCGCGACCAAGTGCAGGCGGCTGAATCTGCCCGAACGACACTAACGGAGCGCGACGCCACGATCGCCGAACTCCGGGCGGAGGTGAGGGCCCTCCGCGAGCGGCCTCCAGTCCCTGCAGCCTGCACTATCATCCCTCGTCGCTGCCTGGAGCAGCTCCAGACTTGCCGGCAATTCATCCGCTCTTTCCAAGCTTTGTCCGATGCCCGATGCCCTCCCAGCTGGTACCAACGACGTCGACGTCGATGACGTCAGCCTGGGAAACGCGGTTCCTCCCGCCGCAAGTCCAGCATCGGCGGATCCCCCTGCCCAGGCGCCGAAGCTTGCATCTCCTGCTTGTGCCCCGACATCTGTGGACTCCGGCGCCAGCGTGCAAGAAGCTACGCAAACACCCTCCTCGCCACCAATTCTGCAGTTGACCCTCCCAGTGTGCGACGTCGGTACAACAGCTGCAGCTCCGCCACCCTCTTCGACGGTCAATCCTGGTTCGCAACCTTCGGACGGCGCCCCAAGCTCGCTAGTGTCCCGGCCAGACATACCCCTGGGCCCCCCTTCAGAGACCGTGGCAGCGACTAGATGCGGCATCCCAGCAAGCTACTCCCAGCGCAACGAGGTTGATAGAGGAGCGAGTTCTTCCTTACCGGAAAGAGACGTCGGAGTCGTCGAAGGGGATGCGGATGTTGCGGATGGTTCACATCTCCAGTCGGAAGAGCCATCTTCGAGCCTCGACACCGCGATCTGTAGTGACGACATCTCTGCCGTTGAGATCATCCACGTTTCCAAACCCACGTTGCCCTCTCCCGGTTCCTCATACAAGCGGGCGCTTTCTCCTCAACCCGCGGATGCTAGGGAGAAACGCCCCGGACGCAGCGCCCCCAAGGTCAAGTCTACGACTCCTCGCCGACTTGCCCAGGCGTCAAACCCTTCTGCCCTCCACACCGCCGAAGTTCGACACTACGCTCGTCGAGGGCCATGAGTTCATGATCCCTTGGGGTGGGTTGACCCAGCGCGCGTTGACCGTGCTTCGTACGGGCAATCTCACGAAGATCCAAGATTGGGGCGCGATGGACATCCTCCCTCCACGGTCCTTCTTCCGGAATGCCCCAGCCACATGCAGCTTCTCTCTTGAGGCCCGACGCTGGAGCAATGCCGAGCTGGCACTCCTCGAGCGGATCCGTCGTTGGGATGACTACATCTCCCGTTGGCCAGATCCGGTGCTATGGGACCCCACTGAGCCCGAATTCCGCACCTTGGCTTCGCTCCTCGAGCAATACCATATAGAGCGGACCCACATGGTGCTGGTGACTCACGAGGCCTACCACCGTGCTCGCAAGAATCGATACGGTCACAGGGTCCGAAAACGAGAGCCCATCATCCACGAGGTGTTTTCGCTATCGGCCATGGGCTTTGCGTCGTGGCGTCTCTTGTTGGACCCCAGCTTCTTGTTCCATCCACCTGCGACGCCGTGGTCTCAGGATCGTCTCGCCTGCGAGCCGCTCACCGAGGATGCCATCTGCACCCAGCTGGCCGACCTACGTGTGGTCGATCCCAGCCGCGACTACTACTTGTACGACCTCCGGAAGCATCCCGTTTATGCCGATCCGGCCCTCCACGCAGCGCTGATCCAGGAGTTCCCAGTCTTCACCCAGCGAGGACACCATAACCGCGACGAGTAGGTTCACCCCACAAGACGCCAATATACGTATCTCTTGCTTCGTGTAGCTCGCAGATTTTCCTTTTCATTATTGCGTCTCGCCCGACCATAGCATCGGATGTAGCTCGTTCCCGTTGTCTCTCTCCGGTTCGCGCACCCACTCACCGTCAACCAAATAGATCCGTCTCCATATCACTATCTCCACCCCTTTGGCCCCGCCGAACCCACGTCAACCTGGCCTGTCGCGTCGCCCTCAATCTTATCTTGGGTGTCGACGCCGGCAAGGTAGGTTGCTAATCGGTGGTGCCTTCTTCCGCCATGACCTGGCGTCGGTGACGCCCACGGTTGTCCCGGTGGTACTCGTAGAGGAGTGCCCCGCACGTGAGGTTGCCCTCATCCGCCCAGCTTGGATCGGAACCCGGATGGCTCTAACGCGCCAGATACTGTCTTCGCTTGCGGCCGAACCTGGTGGGCCGGTAGATCCGCATGTCGAGGATCTGGTCCACACCAAACTCGCCGGCCTCCTCGTTCGGCTCCCAGCTGTCTTCAGGGAGCAGCATCTCGTCGAAGTCCAGCCTGGAGCTTTCGTCGATTTGCAGCTCCACCGTCGGTCGCTCCACCGGATCGAGGCACATTTTGAGCTTGGAGAGGTGCACAATGGGATGTAGTCGGTACTCTGTCGACTGTGTCTCGAGCTTGCACGCGTGCTGGCCCACCATCTCGCTGACACGGAAGGGACCGTGCCACAGGTGGGCCAGCTTCTTCACGCAGCCTTCCCTAACACGGTCCAAGTACAGCCAGACACGGGTCCCGGCTTCGATCTGCGGCTTTCCAGTGGCCCGGTCGTTTGCAGCCGAGGCACGTTGGCTCACAGCGTCGCGGACAAGGTCTTCTGCCTCTCGCCTTGCGTAGGAGTAGGACTGCTGCATCGCGGCTCTCCAGCGCCAGGCTTCTGTCCTTGTCTGGTTGCCGTCATCGACGGGCAGCACGGCTTCAATCGTCGTGCGCGGGTCCCACCCGTGCACGAGATAGAACCGGGTCTCCTTCCTTGTCCCGTCGACGGCAGTGTTCAGACACAGAGCGAGTCTTTCCGCGTACACATCCCAATCCCGCTGCTCGGGATCTGCGACGTACATCTTCAACGCGCGCGTCACAGTCTGCACCTTGCGCTCCGCGATCCCGTTTGCTTGGGGGCGATAGGCAAGCGTGGCGGTTGACGGTGTCCCATCAGCTCATTGAACGCACGGAAGAACGCAGAGACAAACCCTGCCTCACGGTCGTGCCGGAGAGCTTCACTCGCTCCAAAACGGCGATAGACAGCTTCTTCATACACTTCAACCACGTTCTTCGCGGTCCGTGAGTGCGTGGCCTTCAGGATTGTGAATCCGGTGAACAGGTCCACAAACGCCAGCAACTCCGAGTTGCCCAGGTAGGACACAGGCAACGCGGGAATGAAGTCCATCGCAACGACCTGAAATGGTCGGGTTGCAATGATGTTACCGGGTGAGGGTGCGTGGAGCCTTGGCACTCCCTTGCCGGTGGTGCAGTCTAAGCACCTGGCCACGAACCCCTGCACACTCCGAAACAGGCCTCGCCAGTAGAACGTCTTGCGGATCCTCGCGAACGTTCTGGACACACCTTGATGGCCGCCGTCCAGACTGGAGTGGTAGTGGCTTAGGATCTCCTCGTGCAGAGTCGTCGGCAACACCACTCTCGCAACCGGGTCCTCGGTGCCGTCATGCGGAGACATGCGGCCACTGGGACTGATGTACCGCAGCAGTCCGCGAGCATCGACCTCAAACGACGGTGCCAGCTTGGCACAACGCTCAACTTGGGCTGAATCCAACCCGTCGACCTCACCGCTGAGGTAGCGCTTGCATTCCACGATCCATGTCTCTTCGTCCTGCGCCGACCTAATCCTCCGCCAGCGCTCCTTTGGATCGCGATATCGGAGGGTGAGTTTTCTGCATCACCCAAGGTCCACTGCATCGGGGCTTCGTCAGACGTAGTCGGTGCGTAGAGCTCTTCCTCGGGTTGGACATGGTCATAGACATTCAGGTCTCTTGCTGGATCGGTGTCCACACCTTCATCAGCCCCTGCTGTCCCGTCAGCTCCCTGCACCGGCTCGTCCATCTCTTCCACCGACAGCTGGTCCATGGCGTCGCCATTCTGTGACTCTAGACCCACTGGAACGGGGCTTGGCCGACCTGGATCCGCTGCTTGCGATCTAGTTCTTCGCAGCGCCGAACGTGTCTGCACTGCGCTCACCCTTGCTGGCGCAGTTGCTCCTGCTCCGGCCACTTCGGCTCTTCCAGTAGGCGAACGCTCCCGCCCCCAGTTTGCAGCCTTGATGTCTTCAACGACCTGTTGCAGGTCGTTCAGCTTGGTCGCGTCCATCAGCAACTATGCGTCTGGCTCTGGCAGATCCGCACGCGCTTGGACGGTGTGGGTTGCGATCATAACTGCGGCCTGGTTGAAGTTCCTCTTGACATGGATGAACTGCACGGATTGGAATGGTCTTGCCAGGATTTCAGCGTCGGCCTTCAGCAGCCGGAGTGATTCCGACTTGCAGTCGATCTCTCCCCTGAGCTGGCGGATAGCCAGGTTGGAGTCGCCAAAGACCAGCACGTGATCTGCACCCACCTGAGCCGCCAAGGTCAATGCCAGGGCTACGCCATGATACTCAGCCTCATTAACACTGACCCCAAGCAGGAACTTCCCCGCCGCCACATGGATCTTCCATGTACATGGATCCCATACGAGCGCCGCCCAGGATCCGTCCTCGCGCTTCGGCGAAGCGGACCCATCGAAGCTCACGACAATGACAGCACCACTTAGAGGGAGGTGTGGCACTGGCACTTCGGCACGCCGACGCCGCACTTTCTCTGGGTGAATAGTGGCTAGGGCCATGGCTTGCTGCCAACACGCCCAACAACTCTGTTTCGCCGCGGGACGTCTTCATAATCTCGAGGCTCCAGGGCGAGAGAAGGGCGGCCCATTGGGCCAGCCTCCCCTGAAACGTCTTCGTCTTGAACAGCCAGCCCATTGTGCTGGATCTTGTCAGCACCTTCAGGTGTTTGCCCACCAGCATGCTGTGATTGACAGAGAGAATCCGGAGCAGAGCGAGGATCTCTTTCTCTGCGTCATGATACCGGAGCTCATTGTCCTTCAGCACTCTGCTGGCATATCGGACTGGCATCCACCTGCCCTCGTGTTCCTGCAGTATGGATGATGCCACGGCCCAGTCACAAGCGTAGACTGCGATCACAACTTTCTTGTCCTCACAGAAGTGACGGAGCACAGGTGCTTGAGTTTGTGGTGGAGGGCTGGCCTTGTCCGTGGGGACTAAGCCGCTCTCTGCCACAAAACCGACACGTTCTTCGGCGTCTTGGGCCTTCTTCTTGGTCTTCGACATCTTGAACGTGCGCGGGTCCTCCGTTCTTGGCTCCTCAGACTGACGCCTGGTG
>NSDO01000541.1:2612-18949 GCA_002286825.1 Lagenidium giganteum | reverse complement strand
CAGGTGTGTGTGTCACACGTGTCACAGGGTTTGCGTGTTTTGATTGGGTTAGATCCGGAACAGCTGTTGTAGGATTAGCCAATAGGATAACGACAAGTGTCGGTTGGTACGCACGCCACTTGCCTGGCCCGCGGCCAAATCAATCTCACTTTTGGTTTTCCCTCCAACCGCACAAGTACTCTTGCAAGCAAACTCCGTTCCTCCCTGCACTGCACATATACCTTAACAGGTTATGAGCCCAAGTACGATGACGGACAAGACGACGACGATCTTCGACAAGTTTAACGGCGACAACTACGCCCGTTGGGCCAGCTACATGCGGGGCGTGTTCCTGACCAAGTCTGTGTGGCACGTCGTCAACCTGGTGGGGACTCCGAAGGTCAACGATGCGCTCGCGCAAGTGGAGTACGTCAAGGCCAACAACGTCGCTCTAGGTGTCATGGTGCTCCACATCAAGGCCGAGTACCATCATCTGCTGAACGACTGTGACGAAGCATGGGTCGCGTAGCAGCGACTCAAGGTCATGTACCAGGGTCAGCAGAAGGCGGGCCGCATGTACCTGAAGCGTCGCATGTTCAGCCTGGAGATGGCCGACGGCGACAATGTGCTGCAGCACCGCAACGAAGTGCCGGGCATTCACGCTCAACTCGCGAGTATTGGAGCGATGATGGAAGACGAAGACATTGCAACCTGTCTGTTGCGAAGCCTGCCGAAAAGCTTCGAACACCTGGTACTGCACATGGAAATGAGCAGCACGGAGCTGAAGACGCAAGACGTGATCAAGGCTCTGACCAACGAGCATGTGAAGCGCACCGCCGATAAGGCATCCAACAAGTCCGCGGACGATGCCAAGGCGTTCAATGCGCAGAAGGAAACGAGAACGTGCCACGTGTGTGGCAAGGTGGGCCACTTAGCTGCCAAGTGCTGGCAGAAGACTGGTCAGCGACAGCGGCAAGGTGGGCAGCGCAGTGCCAACAACACCAACCTGGAAGACGACTTCGATGCACTCGCGTTCGCAACATCGTTTGAGTGCAGCAAGGGTGCTGCGGGTACCAGCAACGACGGGCGTTGGGCCATCGCCAGTGGTGCCACGCATCACATCTGCAACGACAAGGCCAAGTTCGCGCAACTGCACGGCCAACAGTGCGCATGCCAACATTTGCGGTGTCGGTACGGTGCACGAGACCTTGGTGCTACCAAGTGGCAAGACACGTGACTTGGCCATCAACAAGTGTTGTATGTGCCAAGCGAAGGCAAGAACCTGCTGTCGATCCCACAGATCAAAAAGCAGAACCAGTTCAAGGTGGTGTTCGATGACTCGGGTATGACCATCGTCGACAAGTCGAAGCAGTCCACGGTGGCAGTGGCCGACTACGACGCCGGTCTATACTGGCTGCGGATGGCACCAAGTGCGAATGCAGCAATAATGACACGACGTGGTGACACGGGCCACGCTCGTTTGGGTCACGCATCCAGTGGCATGATCGACAAGATGGTCAAGCACAACATGGTGGTTGGCATGACCAGTGGTGGTGGTGGCATCGAAGCATCGTGCAAGGGGTGCCAACAAGGCAAGATGGTGCAGAAGCCGTTCAAGTCGAGCACTGCACCAGGTGTCAAGTACAAGCCTTTCGAGTTGTTGCACTTCGACATCTGCGGCCCCATGGAGCAACCGAGCATGGGTGGCAGCAAGTACCTGGTGGTCGACGAGTTCAGCGGGTGCATGAAGGGATTCTGCCTGCGCAACAAGTCCGACAGCGCACAGCACTTGATGCGCTACATCAACACCGTCGAGCGGCCGTTCAAGGCCAAGGTCAAGTGTGTTCGCCACGATAGTGCCAAGGAATTCGCGACGCATGACTCGACAAGTTCTATGGGTCCAAGGGCATTTAGCAACAAGTTACTGTGCCGTATGCACACCAGACCAATGGCACTGCCGAACGGGCCATCCGCACTATCGTCACCATCGGGCGTTGTCTGTTGCACCACGCGTCGCTCGACAAGTCGTTTTGGGCCGAAGCCGCACAGACGGCCATCTACATTAAGAATCGATTGCCATCACCCAAGTGCGACACCAAGACACCGTTCAAAATGGTGTATGGTGCCAAGCCAAGTGTCCAACACATGCGTGTGTTTGGGTGCCTGGCGTACGTGTTGACACCCAGGGAGAAGCGTCTCAAGCGGGATCCAAAGGCACGTGAGTGTGGCTTCGTTGGGTACGAAGCGTTGTCCAAAGCGTATCGTCTCTATGCCATCAAGGGGGGGACAAAGTGGTCATCCGTCGGGATGTCAAGTTCGACTAAACGGTCATCGGCAGTCGACGTGGCGCCCAAAGTGGTCATCAGTCGCGATGTCAAGTTCGACGAAACTGTCATGGGCAGCCGACGCTTCGACATTGTCACGGAAAACATCAGCGACGCCTTTCACCGCATGGACATCAACCCCACATACTACATGATGTTGGGATCTGCCAGCGACCATGGCACCAGTGGTCAAGCGCCGGCCGGAGACACCACTGTTGTCGCAAGGCGATGAAGACATGAGCACCACCAACAAGCGCAAGCGTTCCCACCGCGAAGAGATCGACCAAGACGAGGAAGTCAAGTGCGATGATCGTGACACCTCGTCGTCACAACCGACTCGTCGATCCGGTCGTACGCGCAAGNCATCACATACGAATTTGATTGGCTGACCCGCAGTAAGGTTGATTCCGAGGCTCCCATAGTAGCAATAGAAAATGCTTATCGTGGAAAATCGGCGATAAGCTCGGCGCTGGGTGAGTTAAAGCTCGGGTTTGGCTCCAATGCACGAGTACCGTCCGTATCGTCGCTTGCTGAGCCTGTCGAGTTGGCTTGGATGAGTGATAGTGGCAATGCAGATTCGGTTGCCGTCAGTGTAGTGATGCCGAGATATTACGGCCAACACGTAATTACGACCGCAGAAGGTCGCAGGATCCTTCTACAAAAATCAGGCTAGGACTTTATTGAGGTTTATAGGTTTATGGAAAGATCTCCTAGCATGAGAGTGCTGTGCGCTCAGTCTAACTACATAATGCTCACTTCAGCTTTTACCGCCTACCAAGCAGCAGCACACCTCCCTTCCAAGCCTACAACACCTCCTCTGCGATCAAGAGCCGTGATACTGTCACCACCCGGATAAATACGAATCCCTGTTGAAGTCAATCGCTACATTTGGTAGCACTTGCTGCAAGAGGGGGGGGGGAGACACAGAACCCTCCACCACGTCATCGCTGTCGAAGACCCAGAAGACCTTGCACGACCCTATTAGTGGGCGGCACTCCTACGGCTACAGTACCTGTCAGGTCCGTCGCGAATCGCGGTGCCGTCCTCGTGGAGGTATAATGGCTCTAAAAGCTTTGAGATAACCGTGAGCTCGTGCTCTTCTTGCGGTCAGTGTAGGATGCTTGGGTAGTTCGCCGTCACTACTACTATTCAAGTCGTCGGCAAGGCTTGTGCTGCGAGCGACGCACTAAGGCAAGCAGTGCATAGGTAGCTATTAGAGCTCGGAAGTTGATGACATCCTAATGATCATTGACTGACAACGTGTTGGTTTTGGTAGACATCAGCGCGAATTGAGCGTGATGATCCCTGCGCGACTGCGACGTCAATTCGAATGAGTAGGAAACGATATTTGCCTACATCAACAGCGACGATGGAGCAGTGGCACTCAACAGCATGCGGGGCATTTGCTTTCACTATCAACACATCAATCATCAGTTGTAGAGTGCACAACCAACTTTGAGATGGTGGGTGATCCATCCAGGCCATGGCCAACCCGGTAGACTTTCGTGCAAAACATCCATGCAACCCTTGAGCACATATAAATATTCCACTGCAAAAATATACCCTTCAAGATATTTTTCAATGAGTGCGTCACTGCCATTGGCGCCAACAATGGGCGTCGGTGACGTCCACGAGCGGATCCTGCAGCGAGTGCCGCCACGCTCGCTGCAGCCATATTGCAGCGCCGTGCTTGGCGATGAGCTGGATCAGGTGCAGACGCAGCTGAATGAGGCGTCTGTGGCGCTTGCGCGGTTGCTGGAAGTGCAGGAGGCAGCGGCCAAGATGTCGGTGCCTGTGTCACAGGGCGCGTTGACGCTGGTGGCTGCCGTGCAACATGAACAGCGCGCAGTGGCTGGCAGGCTGACGGAGCTGCTGCACAACGCAGTGGCGCATGCAGATGGCGTGGAAGCCAAGCCTGGGCTGCCGGTGGACACCAGCACGGTTGTGCGCACGAAGGACGAACGTGCAGTTGGGAGGCCAACGAACACAGCAGCAGCCACAGCAGCCACAGCAGCAGCAGCGCGCAAGTATGACAACGGTGCCATGAAGAGGAGCGTGACGCCAAGCGCAAAACGAGAAGCAGCGCATACGTCCATCAAAGAATTAGCAGAGAAGCGCATCGAGCAGCCGGTGAGCGGCAGAAGCGACAGCGACAGCGATGGCGACGGTGGCGGTGGCGACGACAACAGCGTTGAGCGCAATGCAAAGAACAAGTCGCCGATGCTCAAGAAGCGCAAGCGATCAATGGACGAGGGCGAGGGCGCTGCTGTGACCGCACGTGCTCCCTCTACGGTGACCTCCTCGGATCCGATGCGATCGCTGCATGATGGCGCCTCTGCGTGCCACCACAAGGTTCGTGAAGCGATGGCTCTCTCACAGCCAAAGTGCTTCACTGTGCTAGAGAATCAAGTGCTGACACCACTGTGCAAGTTACTGGCGGAAGCGACCAAGCTACCGCCTGAGGCCTTGGAGGGCGACAAGTCGGTCGCGGTGATGGAACTCCTGCGGCAGTGCACCGAGCAAACCGCCGTCCTGGGCACATCGGCGAGCAGGAAGGTGACGATGCCAGTTATCAAATCGATGGATCGCCTGCTGGTTGCCGTTCGCCGCCTGCAGGGAGCGCACTCGTCCGTCGCTCATCGGTTCATCTGGTGCGTGCTCATCCGTTCATTCTCTCATTCCTGACGCTGATGTTGTGTGTTTCCTGTGTTCGTACTCGTAGGACAAGTACAAAACTTCAGCAGTTTGCGAAATTGACGAAGAAGGAGTCGTTGGAGGATCGGTGCCTGCGATTGGCACGAGAGGTTGCGCAACTGAGCCCCAGCGCACGCGCTCCGCGTGTGCCGGACCTCTTGTCGCTCGCTAGCACCGTCGTCTCCCAGTTCGCGTCGCCAAGCAACAACGAGATGAAAAAACGAGTCAACTCCTCTTTCATCAGCAAGACAGTCGCGATCGTCGCGATCATCACCAAGGTTTACGATGACCGCCTTGGAAAGGACAGCACAGGAAAATTCAATGCACTGGTTCGAGCCATCGACAAGGCTTCTACGGCCAGCGAAGCGCTGGCGCGAGCAGTGCACGGGTAAGACACACGCACATATTGCCATCTTGATGACAGCGCGCTTCATTAACGGCGTGTTGGTTGTGCAGGCACCACCGCCAACTGCAGACCATGATCAATTCAGCCAGTCGACACGGATCTGACGAGCTTGAGCGGGAAACGATGCTTGCGACTGTGACCGAGGTGCTGGCTGTGATGGATCAGTGGCAGGGCAACGTGTTTTCGCTCAAGGAGTTAGATAAGGTCACGGATCGGGTCGCGAGTGTCTTTGACAGCGGCAACAAGCGGCTGTGCTTGCACGGCAAAGTGCGCGCGTGCGTCACGCGGTTATTCGAAGCCGTGAGTGCAATCAAGAAGCCTGGGCACCGCGAGAATCGCCTCCAGCGCATCAACCGATGGAAAAAATTGATCGAGGAGTGCGCACGCAGCTGTGGCTGCTAACGTTAGAGCCATCGCCGAGTAATGGCAACAGGAATGATTATGACATTCTTGGTTGCAGTTGCGTTCCAAAGCGTGTTGACTCATACCATAGCGGTATTACGACACGACCAAGTCAGCAGCCGATGCCTGCTGCTACCTCTGCGCCGCCATAAGTTCTAGGATGAACAGGAGCTCTACGACAAGTACAGACTGCTGGCGAACACGACGTCGCGCTTGATGGCCTCGGACGCCACCTCCATCTTGCGATACAGTCGTGGGTCACCAATCACTCGTGCTGCGTTGCGCACTTCGCGACACACTTCGTCGAGTCGCGTGATGCAGCGGACGATCGAGCCCTCGGGAATGTCCGTGTGGTCGCACAGCTGTTTGAAAGGCATGCCTCGTGCCCACTCGTACACGACTTCCATCAAACCAAAGTTCAGCGCGCCGCGGCAGTAGACAGCTGGATCAATGTCGAGGTGTTGCTCGAGCTGGATCACACCGAGCGACTCAGCAATCGCCTTGACAACCTCGCGGGCGTTCTCGAGACGAGGAGTCAGCGTTGGCTCGTTCTGTGTTTTCTCTTGGAAGATAAGCGCTGAGAGCACGGCCACGATCTCTTCCGGCTCGAGGTTCGCCAGCACGTTTTCAAAGATCATCTCGGTCAGCACGATTTCCTCGCACGTGTTGATCTCACATGCCACGCGGCCTTTGACCTGTACGACGCCGTCGTCCGAGATGTACCCGAGCCGTCTGAGCACGCTGAGGCGCTGCTGGAAGTCAGGGAACAAATGCAGCGCGTCATTGGACAGCTTGAGCGTCATGCGGGTGATGTAGTCCTTCAGCTTGGCGATCTTGTCCACCTTGGCCAGCGGTCGCGCCTGTGTCGTCAGGTTGGACGAGCATGGATGGCTCGCGACCTGCTGGAACAGCTGATGCCAGCGATCGTAGACCTGTGCGACGTCCAGCTGGCTCACACGCAGTTCGTTGATGACGTCCACAAACGCCACGAGCGTTTGATGCGACTCCGCCATGTCCTTCTCAACTTGATCAAGGAACTCGAGCGCACTGGACAGCTCCTTCTTCGAGGATATGGCCACCAGATTCTTGAGATTGACTCCGCTTGGCACCTGCCATGCGGTCACACTGGTGATGCACGTCTCTGGGATGTCAAGCACCGTGTACGTCTTGCCGAGCATCGATCCCTTCGTATTCGATTCGAGTTCCTTGGCTTCCTTGGTCTTTGCGCCTCCCTTGCGTCCTCCCATTATCATCAGGTCTTCGTCGTAGCTCTTCTTGCTGCGCAACAGCCGCCCGTCGTGGAGTGCTGCGCCTGGTGCCTTGGGCTTGTCCTCGTTGGTCTGTGGCGGCTCAAAGTCTTCGGAGCAGAAACAGATGACACTCACGTGCTTGAAGACGCCACGTGCGCGGGACGTGGGCTCGTCAGATACGACGCCTACAGACATGGACACAGCCTCGATGTCCGTTGTGCTTGTTCGAACGACGAGGGCTGGGATGTCACCCGGCAATCCGTTCACGTTCACGAGCACCACACGGCCCGGTGAGATAGCAGCTCTGGTAATAGTCGAGTTGTTGAGAATCCACTGCATCAGCTGCCGCTCCACGCGCTTCTTCTCACGCAGAAGCTCGTTGAACTCGCGGATCAGCAGCAGTTCTCCCGTTTCTTCCAAGTGCGCATATTCCTCTTCCAGCGACGCCTCCAGTCGCTGCAGCAGCTTCTTGCCGCGTGTGATCAGCTGCGGCACTCGTCGCGACGACAACTCCTTCTGTGTGTGGAACTCCGAGAACGAGCGCTTCATCATGTCCTCAACCGTGAGCACTTCGACGCGCATCAAGTTCAAGATCATGTTGTACGTCAAGCGGAACTGACTGGACAGCGCAGTGGCCTTGCCGGCCATCATTTGCTGCAGTGCCGTGGCCTCGTTGACGTCGTTCCAGCACGCGATGATCACAGTGCCCACTGTATCGAGGCCACGACGACCGGCGCGGCCTGACATCTGCGTGTACTCACCAGGGAGCAGGTCGCGGAAGTTCTTGCCGTCATGCTTCCTGATTCCGTTGAAAACCACCGTGCGCGCTGGCATGTTGACGCCCATGGCGAACGTCTCCGTGGAGAACAGTACCTTGACGAGGCCGCGAGCGAACAGGATCTCGACCATCTCCTTAATGATGGGCAACAAACCGCCATGGTGCACACCAATCCCGCGCTTGAGCATCTCCTTCATCGCCAGCACCTGCGGCAGCTCACGATCCGAGCCATGCAAGCGCTGTACCGACGCCTCGAGGAACAGATGAATCTCGGAGCGCTCCGAGGACGAGCTCAGGTCCAGCTTGGAGAGTTTGCCGGCGCTTTCTTCGCACAGACGCTTGCTGAATGCGAAGACAACCACGGGAAGCAATCCCTTGTCCTTGAGCACCGTAATGAGCTTCGTCCAATCGCTCTGGTCACCTCCGGAGGAGCGACCCATCGAGCGAGTGCTGGCACTGCCACCGCCGCCAGCTCGTCCACCTGCACTCTTCGCCTTGTTGTCGGACGGCGCTGCAAGTTTGGCCTTTGCTGCAGAGTAGCCGGCCGCGTTGAAGCCACTAGTGGCATCGAAAACCTTGAACAGCTCCTTGTTCGCGTACAGGAAGTGCTCCAGTGGCACAGGTCGCTTGAACGTCGAGATGACGTGGATCTTCTTCTTCTTCGTGCGGCCGATCCAGTCAGAGAACTCGAGGTGGTTGGGCGTCGTGGCGGACAGGAAGACCATGCCGACGTGCTCTGGCAGCATGATGATCACTTCCTCCCACACGACACCGCGCTCGCTGTCATTGATGTAATGGATTTCGTCAAAGATGACCCACTCAATGTCGCGAATCACGTCCGCGCCGCGATACAGCATCGAGCGCAGAATCTCAGTGGTCATCACCAAGCAGCTCGCATCCGGGTTGATGCTCACATCGCCCGTGATCAATCCGACGTTGTCAGCGCCGAACTTGGTGCGGAAGTCGCGGTACTTCTGGTTCGACAGCGCCTTGATGGGAGACGTGTAGATCGTGCGCGTCATGTGCTTCTGCGACATCGCGATGGCGTACTCAGCAATGACCGTCTTGCCAGCCGACGTGTGCGCAGCCACGAACACGCACTCGTGCTGCTCCAGGTGGATCACGCATTCCTTCTGGAAGGTATCGAGCTCGAACTCGTACTTGATGGCCATCTCTGGCACCTTCTCGTGGAAGTTGCGCACGTCGACGCTCGCAATGCTCGCCCACTCGGTCGTCGCTGCCTTATCCTTGGCTTGATCAGACAGCAAGCCGGACGCATCGTTTCCAGCCAGCATAGCGTCCAGCTCTTGCTCTGGTTCGTCCTCCGACGCGTCGTTGTCGACAATAGCTGACGTGTGGCTGGATTCCTTTGCCGCTGGTGGCTGTGCGACTGACTCCGTCGGTGCGTCGATGTGGAATCCAAGCTCCGTGAGGTCTTCGTCCTCGTCCATTCCCTGCAGCAGCGCCTGTAGTTCGACACTGCCGTTCTCGCGCTCGCCATCGTGCATCTGTGCGGCCGCACGCACGTCACGCACCATGCTCTGGATGGCTTCGGCTCGTTCGACGTCCTTCACGGCGGCCATGTACGGCTGCAACAGCGATTTCGGGTTGGACGCCACAGACTCAGCTTCAGCTTCATCGTCTTCCATTGCCGCACTATCGGCAGAACTGCCGTGATCTTTGACAACTGGGAAAGGCAGCACAACGTCGCTGTCCGCCTCAGTCTCCTCTCGGCGCTGCTCCAGCTCGTCCAATCGCTCCAGTTCCAAAACGTCGTCAAGCGTGAGGCAGTCTTCCAGCCCTGGTGCTTTCACAACCAGCCGCGACAGCTTCTCCTACACATTTCCATTTATCAAAAATCAACGGCCACATCATCGAGCACCCCCATCGAACCTTACCAGATCACTCTCGAGACTGCTGTCTCCCTGGATCACCAGTGCTTCCAATTCATCATCTTGGGCATCTGCATCAGCGCCAACATCGCCCCCACGCGCTGCTGTCGCTGTGGCGTTCTCTACGTCCACGAGCGAGTTGCCACCAGGCGCAAACGGCGTGTTGCTCATTTTGCCGCGCGCGTATTCGTCCTTGAACGACGCCGTTTGCTTGGCCAGCGCGCCAGCAAACCCGGCGTCGGCGCCCGTGTGCGACGTGTCGATGGCGCGGAACTCGTACGTGAGCTTGCACGGGTCGCGCACGAGGTGCTCGCGCTTGGGCACGAGCTCCATGGTCGGCGCGCGCATGGGCATCTGCGCCAACGTGCGGCTGGGGGCGGCGTCGTCCCACACAAAGCCCCGTGGGAACGGCCCCAGCTCCTGCAGCCATCGAGCCGTGTCGAGCGCGTCGTCGACGCGAGCTTCCAGTTGCTGCCGCGCATGCGCCGCCGGGATCGACAGCGCCAGCGGCGACGTGCTGAACACGCCCGGCGGTGGCAGTGACGACGATGACGACGACGTGGGCACGATCTGCACGCGATCCAGTGCCAGCGGCGACGCTGCGCACACGCGGAAGTGCGTCAGTGGCTCTGGGACGGGCTTGCGCGCGGCATCGGGCGCCGTGGCTTCCAGGCGGTCGAGCTCCGCCAGCAGCTCATCGACGTGCATTTTGGGATCCTCACGATGGAGGAGTTCGTGTCAGGCGAGTTCAGAGTTCAGGTTTCAGAGAGGATAGGTGGGAACTGTGGGAATGGATACCCTGTGGAATGAAGGTGTTGTCGAGGGGCTCACGAGACCTGTGGAAGTTGGGGCCGCGGCAGTATCGGTCGGTGGCTGCACATGATGGCGGCGTCCGCAATGGAAGTGGACGACCTGGCGCCGCGCTGCTGCGTGTGCGGGACGTCGCAGGACGATGACAGCAACTACCTCAACACGAAGATGAAGATGCTGATCTCCAAGTGTGGCCACCGCTTGTACGTTGCGTGTCTGCGTGTGAAGTCGAGAGCTGCGTTCCACTGGGACGTATGGATCTTCAGAGCACCGCTGACGATGCGTTCTCTCTCTCTCTCTGTCATGTGCGTCCACGTGTGTGTATGTGTGTACTGCTGCTGTGTATATGATTTAGCTGCGATCAGTGCATCAAGCGCGAGTTCCAGCACCATCGCGAGATCGAATGCCCGCGCTGCCACAAAACAGTGAAGAAGTCGCAGCTCCAGGACAAGACGATCGAAGAGCTCAACTTCACGAAGGAGACGTCGATGCGCAAGAAAGTGTGCAAAGAGTGCGTGCGTGACCATGAGCGCTGCAGACGACGGCGGAGGACACTCGATGACACTCACTGTTGATTTGCGGTTGACGTATGGGCAGCTACAACAAGACCGAGGACGACTTCGCCACTTTGGACGAGTACAATGATTATCTCGAGGACCTGGAGAACCTCAGTGCGTCCCATGGCTTGAACTGAGTGATATGAACAACTGATGACACTCGTGTGTATGCGTGTCTGGCAGTATTCGACCTCGTGTACGGCGATGAAGACGAGAAGGCGGCCGCGCACAAACGGTGGAAGCAATATCGACAGGAAAACATCGTCGCCATTTCCACAAACGACGCCAAGAAGGCTGAAGAGGAGCGACGCATCACAGCGCTGATCGCGGAACAGCAGCGACTGGCGGAGGAGCGAAGATCGCTGCAGCAAAAGGAGGACATGCAGTACGAAGCAGATCTACAGAAGCAGAAGGCGCAGCTGATGGAAGTAGCGCTGGGCGAGCGCGACGAGAAGGATGTCACCAAAATGCGCGCGACGACCACGGCGGTTCCGATCGATCAGCCTGTGTCTGCAGAGATGGAGGCAGCGATGATGGGATTCCAGCCTGGCTTGATCGGCGGGCCACAGCCCACGCCCGTTGCAGGCGGCAAGCGCGGCCCAACATTTGGAGTGAACGAGTCGAAGAAGCTACGTCGTGACCAACAGCGTGCTGGTGGCTACGACCCAGATCTGCACTTCAAGCGCAACAGAAGCGAAGCGTGGTGCGGTATCTTCTTTAAGCCCATCGACCGACGTGCCTTAAATGATGCTGGTCCGACACCGATGGACGTGAGCTGAGTAAACACAGAGACATTATGAATCAAGTGCGCGTCACGATGACGGTTGACTGTGCAATTTTCCATGCAGTGCATTTTTCACTCGGGACTCACTACACTCACTACGCAATTGTTGTATCATTCTATGGGACTTCAATCGTCATCTTGCTTTGGAAACCACGCATGACTAGCTCAACCTGACCAAGCTATGATAATGCATGAATTTTCACGTGTCGACAGCTCAGCAATGGCCACGTTAAATGCTTTGGATACTTCCGTGCAAAGCCTACGTCAAGATCCTACCACTGCTGTGGTTGCTGTCGATGTCGCGCTTCACCATTGCTTCGCTTGGTCAGCCTCGTCACTTGTTGAAGGCGCAACTGGAGACAGTGTTAGCACGGAACTTGGTGCCATCGACGGAACGTCAGTCTTCGTCCAGGCGTCGGTCGCGTTCGCAGCACCAGTGTGAGCGCCAGCGGCATCAACTGGTGCGTGATCGGCTTTACTGAACCGACCTTGTCCAGCGGCGCCACCATTGATGTCCACAAAACCAGCGCCATTGATGTTGGCCGAGGCATTTACGTTTGCTTTGTCATCGTCGTTGGCAGTTCCTTCATGGTGACGATAGAGTACACCAGCAGTCCGTGCCGTCCCGCCGACTCCGACAGCCCCAGCA
Source organism: Lagenidium giganteum (assembly GCA_002286825.1). Lineage (NCBI taxonomy): Eukaryota > Oomycota > Peronosporomycetes > Pythiales > Pythiaceae > Lagenidium > Lagenidium giganteum. Next base: position 6,424 of record NSDO01000541.1, on the reverse strand, counting down.
ACAGCGGCTCCAGCAATGGCAGGACAGGCAACACCTCGACGACCATCCGCACGAGCACTGGTGGCACCACCCACCGTGCCAGCGGCAACAGCGTGCTGCCGGCAATACCGGCAGCACCAACGGCCCCAGCGACGACAACACCAGCTCCACCAGCGCCACGACCCCATGTTTCCGACACAGCCTCCAGAGACACGAGCATGACCAGCGGCGCTGGCGATACCTGCAGCACCCGCGGCTCCACCAGCAACTATAGCCCCCTGTACCGGCAGCACCAGTAACACTACGACCACACGCGTTGCCACTGCAGCCTCCAAATACATGGCTGCGACCAGCGGCGCCAGCCCCACCAGCCACTTCGGCGATCCCAGCAGCACCAGCGGCGCCACCAGCAACAGCAGCAGCAGCAGCAGCAAGAGCACCTGCACCACTTGTAGAACGGCCACAGGCGTTTACGGCACAGCCACCAGATATTTGAGTGCGACCAGCGGCGGCACCGGCCACTCCAGCGATCCCAGCGGCACCAGCACCACCAGCCATGATTGCACCAGCGGCACCGGCGCCACGACCACAAGCGTTCCCTCCGCCGCAGCCGGACACTCGCGCAGGTCGAACTTGGCTGGTGATACCTCCCGCAGCTTTACAGGAACGAACGGCCGGGTTGGCCTCCATGCTGGAGAAGCTTGTGGTAGAGGTGCGTGCGCACGCGGTGCAGCCAGCCGTTGGCATCGCGGGCTGCACGGGACTGGGTGCCGACGCCATCCACAGCGCCAAAACCAGCCGTACCAAGTCCAACCAGCTCGCGGATGGTGTGGTCGTCGATCAGGACGTTGCTTTGCTGGGCGACGTCGTCGTGCAATGCTGATGTCGTGCGTGCCACGCACAGGGCGAGAACGGCAATGACGTTGATGACGGTGACCATGTTTTTGAAGGACTGATGGACTGATGAGAGAGCTAGTTGTTTGCGCCTGAGATCGACTGCTTGAGCAAGTGGTGAGAAGTTGAAGAATTGCTCGTGTGTTGACGGCTGTCAACCCGCTGCGTTTGGGCGTTGAAGCGGGCGCTGGCAGTGATGAACCCGCATCCTTGGCGTTGCGATGCTCAGTTGTTACTTGTACACTAGCCAGTGTGTCCGTCGTTACCGGCTCGGCGAAATCCAAGCCGAGTTGCAAAACAACTCAATGCAATAAAAGTGAGATAGGTGCATTGAATGCATCTGAGCATCCTGACCGCACGGCAGTCCTGAGCCCGCATTTTCTCGTTTGCGATGTGGAGTCCGACGCCAACTCGATGGTATTCAAGTGCCGTTTGTGTTCGTCAAGCACTCAAACTGTGCCCGTTATTTCGTGCAGCGTTTCTCTCAGGGGTGTTTGGTCACGTGAAAAGTCTCATCAAGATTGGCAACATACTTTCAAAACCAGACGTAGTGAGGAAATTGAGCGCAGCGGATGCTATGCTGCAGCCATTTGCATTTGCAGCGAGATGGATCGTTGCACAAGTGGCCAAGTATTGCTGACGTGGATCTGGCGCCATGGCCTTGTCAAAGCCAGCCCACACTTGAAGTTAGATGAGAAGCAAGCATTCTCAGCACGCTTTGTTCGAAGGGTTCGGCGTTTTGGCGAGGAGCACCACTGGGTTTGTGCCGTTTCGGATCCACAGGTTCAGGGTCTTGGCATCAGTGCTGAGGGTCATCGTCATGCGTTCGTTTATGCCCACATCCATTCCCATGGATGTGTTGTTTTCAAGTGAGTGCTTGGATGTCACCGACGTTAACGACGAGAGCGTGATACAAGTGACCCCGGACAACAAGCACGAAGAAGATGAAGATGATGAAGATGACGAAGATGATGTAGAGGAAGCTCTGACTAACGAGGAAACCGAATCTGCCTACACGGGAAACAGAATCGCTCTACGGAACAACCAATTTAGCGTTGTCAGGATGCTGGGTGCTGTTGAAGACCTAATCCCACCCGAGGAGGCTCGAAGACCGAATGAGACAACAATGCAGGACTTCGACGTTGAATGGATGAACACAACGCTCATTGAAGAGATAGAGACGCGTATTCGTGGCTTTTTTGACAGCAGCGATGATGATCAATTACCACATTCTAGTGAGTAGATTCAAGTGTACTTGAATGGAAACGATAAAGCAACTTTCTCGACTTGAATCGCGGAAAAACGATGAGCGGTGTCAAATGACACACCGTCTGGAAGCACCTCACCTGTATTCACGGAGCAGCATACGTTCAACAACTTGATGAGCACTTATACGGGATCATTTGCTGGAATTTTGAGCAGTTTGGGACAGAACAAATCTTGTGATGTGCGATGCGGCTCCAATGTAGCTTACGCTCTAACCGTGTGGCATTTGAACCGGACGGAACCGTGATGTTCGTGGTGTGATATCTCTACCAGGCTGAGCGCCTCTGTGCTTTGCCATTAGTCTTGGATATAGAAATAGAAATCGTCATCATTTCTGACTACACCGATACATATCACTTGTTTCGTCCTCACGAGCCACTTCAAGTCTGTGAAGGGAAACGCAATCTAGGTGAATGCAAATGCACACCACAGTTAATTCCCTGCAGTATAACATGTATTTGGTGTCTGAGGAAGACTGAGTTCCCTCTATGAACTTGTTCAACCACTCGTTGAATTCCCTCGTACATCTTAAACAAACTATCACATACAAACACTTAAAGTATTAGACCTCGTCCAGGTCACATTCTAAAACGATCTCTAATTCACTCTCTCTTTTACCTACTCCTACGCCTTCGTCGTCTTCCGCTTCGTTCGCTCTTTCACCGTACCTTTCACAGGTTATGAGCCCAACACGCACCTTCGACTTCCCCGTGCTCTCCAGCGCCGCCGACTTCGACGTGTGGAAGACACGTGTGACGACGGCCCTCGACGGGAAAGACCTGCTCAAGCTCGTCACCGTCGAGAACTGGCATACGGCAAACCGCACCAACGCTTCCAGCCATACGATAATCGTGGCAAGCGTCCATTCAACCAACCGCGGAAGTATCAACCCCGCCAGGATCGTAACAACAACCATGGTCACAAGAACGGCAACAATGGCAACAACCACGACAACAGCAACAGCAGTGGTCTGTGTGACAAGTTCGGCCAGCCGATAGATATCCGCAAGCTGGCGCATGAGCTTGGTCAACTGAAGAGCGAGCCAACTCGTGACTGGGGCAACAATCCGTTTGGCATCATTGCTATCACGGTCCCTGAACATGACTCGATCAGCCTGACCGCCGAAGCCGCAGCTGGCACTGATCCACTATGGACAGTCGACTCTGGATGCACCCTGTAACGGAGTTACACAAAGTTATATTCATCTCGGGATGAATATTCACAAGATTGGTAAAAGTACCAATTACCTGGTGTGGTGCACGCCAGGAGTGAGGAACGTAAGACACCCAAGTGTCTTACGTAAAAYACCACAACGTGTAGAATGACAACTACACTGGTGTTTGTGGTTACAAAAGGTGTGATCTTTTGTTAAACCACCGCTGTGTCGTTTGCAACGGCTCCCGAAGGGACGCCTGGATGTTTTGGCCAATCAGAATGGCCAGAATGCATAAAAGTAGGAATTGTATTAATCCTTAGGTTTAAAGAGTCGCCGAGCGGTTAGGAAACCCCTGCGCCTCTTGGGGAGTAGGTTTTAGGATAAAACCTACTGGAAATAAATCACTTCTGCATGTGCAATCTCTTGCAAACTTCGAGCTCTCCCCATAAGAGAGCGAGAGCAATCACCTTGCTCTAAGGCACAGAGCAACCGTCTGTGGTTGCGCGGAAGTCAACGC
>NSDO01000540.1:16767-26831 GCA_002286825.1 Lagenidium giganteum | reverse complement strand
TCGCACCAAACTCAACACGATCCGGGACGGTGTCGCCAGATTGTTCGCTCCAGGCGTACATGCTCTCAGTTTGCTTCCGCGTTCTTCGGGCGAACCTGCTTCAAGCTCTACGGTCTGGCGTTGGAGTTGCAATGTCGTCAACTTTTAGAGCTTACAGTACCATTGACACGACGGCACGAATCGTGGGCGAGTTGATGAATCTGCGAGAATCTATTTGGATCGTTCGGGACACGCTTCTTGGAATGATTGACAAGAAGCAAGCTGGAAGTGATGCTGATCTTGCTCACCTGTTGGAGCACACAGCTTCAGACGTGATCAACACATTGATGGTGGGCCTGGAGCTTTTCTTTCCATGCCAATGCTCTCAGGTCGAGTTCTGTTTGTATGTAATGGAGCGTCCGTCGTTGGTGAGCAGCAATTCTCCTCGTTGCAGAGGATGTCCAAACCTCAAGTCTTTTGGGTTGTCCGCAAGAGCCAAACGTCTTTTGGTGACACCACTTCTCGAGCGGATGTCTGAAGATTCTCTCGTTGTGAAGCTGGTATCGCCACCTGACGCGTTGATATGTTTCAGCTCGCGTTCGAAACCTGTCTATACGGCTTTACTGGAACGGGTGGAATGCGACTTTCTTCAAGCCCTGGGCGGGATTAACACCAGTGAAGAATCTCTGTCTCCCATCTCTGCTCGTAACAAGTTGATCGGATCGAATTCAGAAGCCATGATCAGTTTTCTTAGCGCCGTTCAGAAGCATCTGGCTACGAACGCACTGGSACGTGGTTCATGGACACGAGTTTTGGATCCTACTCTGTCGACTGATTATCATTCTCAAGTGGCAAAGCTGATTGAAAWTGTGTTTTGTGTAGACCCATCCAACGCTAGCGATATGCCAAGCGCTTGGAGAGTCTTCCTGGAGTTTGCCGAATCTATCCTGGCTCAAGTCAATGATGTGTTTGTCCACGTTTTGCCAAGAGAAGAACTGCCTAGCCCGACACTTCGATCCTCTGTTTTCGGAAATGCGAACTCTCCTGGACTGGATTCACGGGTGAGAGAAATCGTCGAAATGTCAATCGTTGGCCGCTTGCTACCAGGGATGATTTCATGTTTGCATGCGTTCACTCGAGTCCCAGTGTTTGCCGTGACGCTGCTACCGTTGTTATCGACTTTGTTTCACCTATTAGATGAATTCAACTCGAGATCCGGATTGTCCAATACACTGGATGCAGAGTTGATGGGCAACTTGGGATTCTCCCTATCGTCATCACCACCGCAGATGGAATCATCACGGCAGAAGCCGGCAGGTCGTGGCCTCGCAGCGATTCGCCATGGAACCGGGTCTTCTCGCGGAGACAAGGTCAACGGAGGGCCTGCAAAGATTTCTCTTGTCCAAGCAATGAGTCTCCCATGGTCGGTCGTTTTGGAGAAGGAGCTCATTGTGATTTGTGGTGAAATGGCGGGTACTCTCGTCCACGGTGACCCGTTATTTGCGATTGCAAGAAGCATCACTGGCGAGCAGCTGACCGAGTCGGCCTCTTGTCAACGGTGGGATCGAAGCTTTTTGTTCAGTGGCGGACTGAATTCGCATTTTCTACGACAAAGTGCGTTGAATTCTGTCGAGCAAAGTGAGGTTTACAAGAGAGAGTGCCGGGTGATATCTCATTATCCTCTTGCTCTAACTGCCTACCCGGTATTGGATTCTGAATCGTGTGCCTTTACACTGGTTTTACCTCCCAACAGCGAATCTTCTGATCCGGAAAGTCAAGAGCCATATGACGGGCGACGATTGTATCCAACCCAAGAGGCATGTCGCAACTTCCTCAGTACCATGAGCGGCGTCGATGTCCATTCAAGAGCTCTATCTTGTGCGCTTGCTTTGTGTCAGTGGCTGCGAGATGCGCATGCGAAGAAGGATTCCTCGTATCGAATGCTTTTACGCCAGTCCCAGTCACAACGAGCTTCTGGCGTAGTCGATCTGGACGATAACCGGATGGAATCAGCATTCCTCGCCGTTCTACTGTATCACGATATGCGTACCATGTCATCACTTCTGGTYGCGCAATCACTCGACCTGCAACAACCACATCGAGCAGGAACGCCACCCGCGTATTTGCTTCGACTTTGGCGTTCCGTCGCGGAGATGAGACGTCGATTTCTGACAAAACGCACGGTCATCAAGAACACCACGTCGTCAACGGAAGGCGAATCATCAGTGCAAGTGGCGGATCTCCAGAAGAAGATCATCGAGCGGTGTCAGCTCCTGCTACTTGTCAATATCGACGAAGAAGAAGAGCACGCGTTTTATGAGCTTGATGGCGGATTTATTGCCCCATGGGACCCAGCATTGAGCTTCCGAGCAACCACATACAAACCTGCGGCCTCGTCTTGTATCGTCGATCATATGACTACTCGGTACACAGCTTTCGAATTGCCATTCCTAGGCGCGTACCCGAGTTCTCGATGGCGAAAAGTTCGTTCTTTGATTCACACCATGTGCCGATGGAAAGCCGCTACCTCCAGGCGTGGAGGCTGGGTTGACCGGCTCACAACAGAAGTCCTCGAATTTGTCACCGCTGATGATAATCACGTTGGAAGCCTCCAGTTTGCGTACGCTGTGTTGATTCAACCGTGCCGTCGTCTTGGTTGTACTGCCAGAGGCTACGAAGCACTCATTGAGCTAATCCGCATCCCCTCTTCGGATTATATGCGTGTCTCGGTGTATGAGAAAATCGCCGAAGCACTCGGTCGACGCCCTATAGCAACTGCCAGCAGCAGCACCGAGCTAGGAATTGATCGAAACTCCAGTTTATTCTATCGAGAACATTGTCAGAGTGTGCAGCGTGACTTGTTGACTGAAGTGACAAGCAAGATCGCAGAGACGACTGGTTCACCTGCGGGCGTGTGGCCTCTTTTGACTCTTTTACGATGTTGGGGCGTCCATTTTAATCAAGAACAGTTCGAATTCGTAAATGACGTTGGAATCCTCAGAATGCTACTCCAGGTCGAAGATAACTTGTTCGGTGGAGGCGCTGCATCGTCTCAAGTACCAGCTTCACGTGGCTTGCAAGACGAAAGCATCAAGGCGATTAGCAGCAACAAAAACGAGAGCGAAGTTGACTCTACTGCACTGAATCTCAAGTCGGTGCTGGCTATTCTCAGGCGATACATTGCAATCCACTTTGCCGTTCAGCCAGCGATTGTAAAAGGCTCGTCGGCGGTTCCGATATTTCCAGCTCTATCGGAAGCCTTTGATCTACTGTACACTGAATCCTATCGAGTCGCTGAGCCCGTTCTCGAACTTTCTGGAGCAACTATTCCCATTGCTGAACACAACCGGCCCAGCATCGGAGCCAGTGGGGCGTTGCGTCGAAGCTTTGAGATCATCATCGCGCCTAGGCGATTCTCATCATTAACAAAATCGCTCGAGTTCCGGTATTCCGATATGATAGCACCATCCGAGTGCTCTGGGAGGCTCGCGATGTCACCCCTCCTCAAGCCCAACGAGTTCAGTATCACTACTTGGCTGTTCGTGCGTGAAGGATACACGAAAACGCCCGAAGACCCTCCATTACCTCGTTCCCCTCAGCTTGATGACCGCCAGCTCATCTTTCTTCGAGGCAACGCGCGGGAGATCTTCCCATACATGATGTTAATGCGCGACATGGAGGCGCAATGGCAGATTGAAGTCGGCATTGTGATGAATCTCCGTGATGATGCGCTTCCAAATAGCCCGCCTCGCCTGATGTGGGAGCGTCTAGTGACCAAGGACCCGATTCCTCTTCGAAGATGGATTCATGTAGCTGTCGTGCTGGAAGGCCTGAAGATGCGTCTCTACATCAACGGAATTCTCGATAGCCAGCGGACAATTTCCGCCTCCCACGCAGCATGCTGTGCAAACGGCAGCATCGACCTTGATTTCCGCTTTGGGCGAATATCGAGTACTCCGATCGACCAACATGACGGTCGAGTCTCTGGAGCAACCTCAGCATATCATTTCTTCGCAGCATTGCTAGCTGCCAACTCGTCAAAAGCGGTTGGTGCTGTTTTGACTACTGTCGCGTCTTCATTACGAAGCTTTGACGGTCTTTTGAGTCATTTTCGATTTCATAATCGCTCCTTGTCTCCAATCCACGTGCGGATTGTATTCGACGAGAAGAAGCCCCCGAAAGACGATGCCAACCGTGCCGKTATCATCACCAATCCAGCATCAACTGTTCAGCCGACTGCGGAAGTCCAGGCCGTTTTAAAACTTCATGCTGTGCTTCTTGTGCTCAGTGACTCAGGTGAAGGGCAAGTGCATCTGTCTCAACCGAAATGGATCGCTCATCTCTGGGACACCTTCGTGCGCAGCAATAACCTCCTCGTCCAGCGCTCCTCACTGCAACTGCTTCGTCGAGTGCTGCGACACCAGACTCCGGTTACTTTGTCTGCAGTGCTGTTCAAGCACACAGGGGCTGAGCAAGGCGATAGCTTGTTCATTGGACTTGTGTTCCGAATCGTGGGGTGTTGTCTGTCAATCTATCGGAAAACACCCATTGAGGCAGCCTCTGCAAGTAAAGAGAAAACAGATGACCAGACACTTCCTGTCGCCATCGACCGAGGTATACTCTGTGCGAAGGATCAATTAGAGTCGGGCCCGCCGTTTGAACTGCGAAACAGTGTTGCTGAAGAAATCGCGAATGACAATTGTCGACGCTTGCACATACTGTCGATCGCGAACGATCTGGTGCACATGCTGATGCGCTTGTTTCGTGACGCGAGTGATAAGTGGGCACAGCCAATTCTCACCACGATTCTTCGTGTTCTTGAAAGGCTGTCAGTACCTTCAGTTGGTGAAAAGAATTTCCATGCCATCGAAGCGATCGGATGTCTGTATCTCTTGGGTGGTGCTATGGAATCGCTACGAAGCGGTGCTGATGTTACGATAACTGGTACGGACGAATTAGGTACTGTTGTTGTTATGGATGAGACTTCTGTGGATCGAATCCCTGCAGGAAATGGCCAGCCCTCCCGGTCTGAAGTCTGTGTATCTCTCCATCGGCCACATCTGGTTACCGAACAAACCGGAGACTCTCCTTCCTCGTGGTATGATCAAGTTCTCAAATATTGCTCAAGAGTTACCAAGAACTGCGAAGAGAATTCTGACACCAAGTTTATCCGTCTTCACTCGGATGACGTCCAGCTTCACTCTACGCCATCTCTGATGAGCAAGGAGTTGCTAAGTCTCGACAATGGTGACGCAATAGTCAGCGGAATCGTAACTTCTGTTCTGCAAATGGGTATCGAGACGAGCTTCGGGATTGAGGGAGGTGCTTGTGGGCTTTCGGTGTTAAGATGGTGGCACACATCAGGTCTACTTATCAAAGCACTCAAACAACTGGTTCGAACGGAGTGTGGAGCTGCCGCGCTCGTCCGTACACCTGACGTTCTCGTCAAGCTTGTTCAAAGCGCAGCAAGAGACGACGGGAATCCGACTTTTGGCACATTGCAAGAGCTGGAAGAGAAACTGTGCATCGTCCGTTCTAGGTTATACCAGGTACTTGCGGATCTCGGAGACGACGCGACACCGGAGCTTGAGCAGTGGCTTGCGATGAAGAGAAAACACCACTCTTCGAATGAACCGAGCAAGGGTGATGGTGACAAGTCACTCGAAGATTCCCCGGAGACATCATTCGACCTAGACGAAGGCGATAATGACCAACGTCTAAGTGCTTTGGAGACACCTGAGTCAGACTCTGGCAGATGCGTTCGTAATCTGGACGAAACTTCCGATTTACAACAAGAGAGGGAAAAATCGCGAGGCGACGAGAGTAAAGACGATAATGTGGAAGACGATGATGGCGAGTGTGAAGAAGAAGTAGACGACGAGGAGGATGGAGAAGACGAGGATGAAGACGAAGATGACGATGACGGGGAGGACAATGATGAAGAAGATACAGATGCTGAGGAGCATCGCCAAGAGTTTGTGGACGAGCTCATGATGTTGGGGTTCCCGGAAGAATGGTGTGTCTTGGCACTGAAACAAACTGAGAACGACATCGTGAGTGCCTCAGCATGGATTGTGGACAACCTGGAGTACCTCAGTCGATTGCAGACAACGCTGGACAAGCAACGTGAGCAAAGCTCTGTCAACTTGGCGTTCAACGATGACGACGACGATAACACGGAGGAACTAATGGCAGCTGGAGATGGCCTTCAATCTGAAGTAGCGCCTTCAAGTAGTCCGCACAATCTGCGAGCAAGTGAAATCAAGACAGCAAGTGTGGATGCAAACAGCGCTGGTGTTTCCGAGAATACTAGTTCTCCATTGGTCAACGACAAAGAAACGGGTCGGAAGGTATTTGGCGAGATGTACTTCCCATTTGAAGAGGGTGGATACGAGTCCAACACACGCTACCGCTTTTTCACGCGCTGGCGAGAGGAGACGATAGCTGCCGATGCCAGTACGACTCTGGAAGAGAAGGCCCCCGCAGCAGAAGTGAATGCCGAGTGTGCTATTGACCGATTCGCTCGTGACGTTGAGGAGATGGAGCTTGTGGCATTACTCGATCAGATCCGGATCCTCGAACATGCGTACCGAGTTGTGTGCACTCGCCAAGTGCTCGTGACGCTCTGGTCACACAAGAATGTTGAGAATCGAGCGACTTTACGTGGTTTATCAGATATCCCAGAAATCTTGACACTGACCAAGTTGCTCATTGTACGTGGTGACCAATTCCCCGACTCACGTTTACACGACGAATATCCGGGTATTAAGAGTTCCTCCTTCAAACCAGAGCAGATTATGTTCAACACACTCCGTGTCGCAGCGATGGAAACCCCGTCTTTTGGTTTGAAGGTGCTTGAATTTGCCGTCAGAGAGCTTGAAGAAGCGGCGACAAACACGAAATATGAAGCGTACCTCTGGACACAACGGGACCTCCGCCGCTGCGATCGCGCTGTACTCGAAGAGCCCAGTGTCGAATTCGTGTCTTGGTTGCTCAGTGTGCTTTTCGAACCTGGATCTTCGACGACCATGGCTCTGTCAATGGCAGAAACGTCTATTTTGCTGAGTCGTCTCCGTTTGACGTTGCGCTCTGCGAATCTACCCGTCAAGTTCCTTGCTCTTCGTACAATTGTCATCCTCATGCGAGCTGCTACCACCAACGATACTATCTCTGAAGAAGTCATTCGTGAATGTCATCTGGACTTTACCAGCTTCCTACTCGCAGCCAAGCATCGCTTAACGAGAGAGCTCGTTCAGCATCGCAAGCTCTTCTCACTCTACTTGCAAGCGTACATTGAAGCGCTGGTGGCATTGTGGAAACGCTCTCCGGCTGATCCATCTTCGACAGAAGCGCTGAGTCTCATCAGTCAACCGATCGTCACGACATTCATCAGTGAAGACTCGTCCAAAAGCCGTAGGGAACCTGGTAACACCTCTGCGCTCATTTTTGATCGTAAGAAATGCAGAAGCACTCTCTTGCAGATCTCGGAAGACGGTCTGAGCGTCGCGTACAGCGGACACGAGATGTGGAAGACCATTGTAATGACCAATGGGTATGCCATGGGGACGCATTCATGGCAAATTCGAATCGACAAGTCGTCGTCTTCGTATTTATTCATCGGGATTGCCTCCGGACGAGCGAATCTTGACTCCTTCTTGGGGTCTGATGACCAATCCTGGGGATTCATTGGTGACAAGGCCTTGTACTATCAGCGTAATCGGCTTCGGGTCTACGGTGATGCCTTTGGAGAGGGCGATTGTATCTCTGTGTATCTCGATTGCGACCTGGGTACTCTTTCATTCAGTAAGAACGGGGTTGAGCTTGGAGTGGCGTTTGAGAACATCGTGGGGGAAGTGTTTCCAGCTGTGGCGTTTTACTCCCGTCATCAAAAGGTCTCCATTATCCCATTGGAGACCCGCACATCGAAAGTCGCAGCACCGGATCAAGACAGTCTTGCCAGTATGATAGAAGAAGGCGTCATTGTCTGTGAGATGATGGACTGTATGGTGCAGAAACGTCCAATCCGACGAGAACTACTGGTAGCAGCATTTGAAATGACTCGTATATGGCAAGCCAACTCGCTTCGATTCGTCATCACACGCACGGACCAGCCACTGTGGGTGGATATCAGCGAGGGAAAATGTGCTCCTCTCGGATTCCGAGCCAAAGATCGCGTACGAACACCTCGGGGAAATGGTACGATCTTGGGGGTGGCGGATGGTCGTCTTTGGGTGGAAATTGACGGGGAAAAGGGTGCCTGGCACTGTCATCCGTCGAAGATACGGTCGCTGACGTTGTTAGTCGCGAACGCTGCTTTGAAGGATGGCTCAACCACGAAAGAGACTTCAGTTTTATCATCCAAAGGGAAGAGTTCTCATGCCTTCTTTGGTGCACAAGAGGTGTCTGGGTCTGTTTTGTCAAATGAAGACCGCTTTGTCTCTTTCCTCCAGGACAAACGCTGGTCTTTGGCCCTGGATCGGCTCTTGCTGAGTGCTATCAACTCTCACTGCGAGGTCACGAGCTTGAGTCCATGGAATCTTACGCCGGACGACGTGTTGCAAGTGATTGAGAGCAAGGATCGTGATATCCAATCTCAATTATCGACCATGTTCGGTCCAACGGCGACTGATTCGATATTTCAGCAAAATATCCTCGCTCGCTTTGGTTTTCTTCGGTATTTCAACGCCTACTTCAGTCGTGTAATCGGATTCTTCGACCTCAGCTGGCACTATTTTGCTCCCAAGGCGAGTATGAGGCCGTGCCGACTGGTTTCTCTCTGTCGTGGCAGCATCTTCACGTCAATCAAAAACGAGTTCTTCACTGTGCTCATGGAGAAGACAGCAAACGCGCCCAAGAAAGCCGACGACGACTACGATTATCCAGATGACCTCCCACAGATGCAGATCAATCGACCCAAAGCAGCGACTGCCAAGTGCCACCCTGGGACTACCAAGAGTTTGCTGCTGTCCATGTTCGGTCAAGCATTCGAAGCGCTGCACTTCTTGCCACTATCCACCCTACGCATGGTGTACTCGCATCCAATGGACGACGGGCAGCTCCGTAGTTTCAAAGTCAAGTTTGAGGGTGAAGGCGTGGACGACTATGGAGGTCCATACCGTGAATTCTTCTCTCAAGTGTTTGCAGAGCTGCAAATGATCGCAGAGGATGAGTCGGAAGAAAACAAACCCACGACCCAAACTTTAGACAGCCATAGCAGTCTCGGTACGTGCTTCTTACCGTTCTTGATGCCCAGTCCGAACTGGAGGAACGGTGTTGGTTCAAACCGAGAGAAGTTTGTGATAAATGGGAGTATCCTCGGCTCGCACACTGTCGGGTCGGCTCGTGTAATCGAGTCAGCGCTTCCAAGCAAACGCTCGTATTCATCCCCTGGGTGGGCAGAAAACCCAGAGGTGAAGCGTCAGTTGCGTGCTGAGATGTGTCATTTCTTCGGCCAGCTGCTTGGGATATGCCTTCGCACTCGTGTATGTGTACGTCTTGACTTGGCGATATCTGTGTGGAAGCAGCTTGTTGCGGAAGACGACGAGTGGGATAACGAACTTCAAGGCCAGGAACGCGCTTTGCTGTCATTGAAAGAGATCGACTTTGTGGGATTCAATCTGCTGAGGAGTGTGATCGACTTGTGTGACGAATACAGCCGACTCACAGACTCCACCCAACACGTCCGACGACGTCAAGAACTGGAGGAGGAGCTCACTGCGATGGACTTGACATTCACGACGTACCTTTCGGATGGTCGACTCGTGGAGTTGTGCGACAATGGAAGTGAAACACCCGTGACAACCGAAAACGCGAAGGCATATGTGCGCGCAGCTCTGACAGCACGCATGAACGAGTCTCGAGAAGTGATGAACGTCATCAAGCAGGGCATCAACTCGATCTTACCTGTGACTGCGCTCGGTTTACTCACATCCGAAGAGCTAGAGAAGCGCATGTGTGGTGTTGCTGAGGTCGACGTGGAACTCCTGAAGCAGAACACAGAGTATGACGAAGACTTGTCATCGAACGACGAGTTCATCCAGCGCTTTTGGCGCGTCTTGGGCACCTTTGAAGACGAAGACAAGCGC
>NSDO01000539.1:0-44072 GCA_002286825.1 Lagenidium giganteum | reverse complement strand
TTGTGCGAACACGTCTTCGTGTTCGGCGAAGAACTCGCGCACTTTGCTCTTCTTCAGCATGGTTGTGTCGTGGGACTTCCCTGAAGAGGACCCCAGAAGTGTACAGGCCATCTGGAGCAGTGATTGCCTGAAAGTTAAGGCAATTGTGGTAGCGAGGATCTGCGGTTTTCTTCATAATGCAAAGTGCCGAGCAAGTTGGTGTCCAAGTTCGCATGTTGAGAGACTCGACGCGCCGGGATTGCTAGTTGGGGGTGACATGCCCAGGTGGTTATGATAAGGGGCCCCCAAGTCAAGTTGCCAGGTGGTTGTGATAAGGGTGTTCCTCGACTTCAGTGGTTATGATAAGGGTTCCGGTGGAAGTCTGGTAGGAATTTTGGACGAGGTATTTTAGTGACAGTAGTATTGCATATTTACATATCTAGGAGCAGTTTCGCGTGTTTAGTGACCAAGCCAAAGGGTCGTTAGCGGTTTGGTTACTATTGGATTGCGATCTTGCCATTATAATCTTCTCTACTCTCCTTTTCCCCTCAAGTACTCAACTTCAGCCCACGAGAGGACGCGTCTGTTCAAGGCCAGAAGAAGATTTCATCACATACTAGGTCACGTTCACAGCGTGCAGGAACCCCTTGTCCAAGTCCATTTACATTCAAGTACAACAAAGGTTTGACTCGTTCTTTGTGGTTTATCAGTGCAGCGTTGTGTGTGAAGGCGGGGAAAATACAGCAGCTTGGAAGGTCCACGAAGTCCAGAATTCAAAGACCCGAAGGAAGTCAAGAAATAGAGAATTGTTGTCAAGAAAGCCCAAACGAAGCTCAAGTCGACTACTCGTATATTGCCAACGCTTTTGTTGCCACATACACCAAGTTAGAAGGCACTCTACGACACAAAGCATGCGCTTGTGGCCGCTGTATATCTGCTTCTGTAGGTTGTTCTGCTTGTAAATTCGACAAGTCGCAATCTTGGTTCCATCAATGAACCCAAACACCCCTTGGACAACGCCACCTTTTGCTTGGATCGCGCGGCAATAAGTGGGAATACGAGGCGCCACTTGCGACAGCGGAAAATACAAATTGCTTGCTCCAGCGAGCACAGATGTAATCGATGGTCTTATTGAAAATTCAGCAAATGGACGGCCCACTGCGACCAAACATTCTTGCTTGGCTGCAGTATCTCACTGGGTACGCAAGCTGATAGAGAACGATGCATAGGGCATCCATGCTTGTGCAGCGATCACCGGTTGTTGTGATGACAGTGACCTCATGGAACACTTCATGCGGTTTGACGACATCTGTCTCCATCACTCTCGAATTTTCAAGCTGGGGAGCAGTACCACTCCCCCCAAGCATCCCCTCAAGACTCAAGGCGAAGGTTCTAGAAGCGAACAGCTTCTGCATGGCCGAAGCTGCGCCACCMAGGCCGTCGYGCTCACCACCGCCGGGACCASGTCCAGGCGGAGACATGCCTGCACAGAACCCCTGGAATGATCCTGATCGACTACTGCGGATGCGAGCAAAAGCTCATGTCCGTGCCGGGAATATTGTCCGCGTTGTTGGCAACACTCCAACCGACCCCGAATTGGCCGATGTGGCAACCCGAGTGTACGATATGAGAGCCGATGACGCATTGAGAAGAATGACGCACGTGGAAGAACGCTGTTTGGAAGCATACCTGTCTGGTGCGTTTCAACTCAGCGCTCCTCCAACCGTCATGACCGACACACACCCTACGGATGTCCTCAACCTTGCACTGGATCATCACGCAAAGTTTAATGGGCGGCTACAAGCCGTGCTTCCAGCTGGCGTCAAGCTGACGTTGAATCTGACCAAGCACGGTTTCATCGCCATCGCACCTTCACTTGTGCTCGATGCCAACGCCACTGAGCAATGCATTTGAAAAGCCTCACAGCTGTCGACGGATAGCGAGTGGGAAGCGCGCATCATCACGCCAGATCAGGCCTTCGTGGATACCGGCGATCAACTCGAAGGCTGTAATGGCGAAGACACCAACCAACGCTCGACGTCGAAGACTGCTAACGAAGGGGGTGAGTGGATAACGGTGAAGTCCCGCGGCCGTCCCGCGTCCTTACGTGCGGTGCAATCAGCGACACCGGATGCTGAACCACAAGACCAAGAAGCTGTGCCTGCGAAGGTGAGCGCCAAAGAAGCGATTTTCCGAAAGCTCCGCAAGAAACACACCGCAGCCAAACGCAGCCTCCTTGCTCGCGTGGAGCAACGACTGATGGAGCAGGAACGAGGTGGATTGCCAGAGGCTCCACAATCCAGGAACTTGCCATTTGTGTCCACCTCGCCAAGCTCAATCACCAGCAGGACCCATACAAACTTACCGTCTATTGAAGTGATGCATACTCCCCAACAGAACTCGGAAGTTTGCTTGGAACGTGCTACTTCTGCCCAGGAATCCGACATTGAAATGACGATCACTGGGCGTGGAAAGCGCCTGCGCAAAGAGGAAGACGCCGCATCAAGGCAAAGTGTAGACCAGCCAGAGTGGCCTCAAGCAAGCCAGTATCCTGTCCTACGTTGGCTCCAACCGCGGAAAATCCACGTGGCGAAGCCGTCAACGTGGTGGTGATGTCCACCGCAGCCATGGTGCACCTCTTTGAAGCCATGATCGCTGCGCGAGCAATCCCGCTGATACTACGGTGCAATCAACAAGTGAGTCGACTATGTGCAAGCTGGTTCGAGGCCTTGCGAGTATCTGAAGAGCTGTACGAAAGCTGGTGCCCCGCGGACATCCATAACACTAGCATGCGCGACCGTCTCCGAAGCGTCGTCATTGACGCCGGGTACGAACTCGTCCCATCGGAACTTCCAGCGCTCGCGACTCCTCCGCCTCTGCACACCAACATCGAAGCCCACACGCAATTACTGATGCAGCATCCAGGATCGTCTCAGTCCTCGGCGCCGTCTTCTGAATCGGAATCCATGGATACCTCGGACGGCGAAGTGTCCCCACGCATGCATTAGTGCGTCTTCAATCTTCACRAACATCAATACCAAGAATGTCAAGTAGCTTACATCAACATTATTCCAGAATTGACCCGGCAGCATATCATCGCCATCTTCGTCGCGACKTCTATCMGATGGGCAGAACGAGGGAGCGACGCTGTCAGAACCAGCGTTCAGCACCAAGCAGCAAAGATAGAAAGGCAAACCGCAGTCTTCTCACATTGCATACAGTCAATGTGCGAGGTTTTGGAGGTCAGCGCTCTGTGGCCTGGTGGAGCACAATGAAGCACGGCAAAGGGATTCGCCAACCGCACTGCTGGTTATTACAAGAAACGCATGTTGACCAGGCACGACGCGAGCGGTACACCGGGGAATATGCGCGGTCTTGGGGATGCAAACCGTCAGCAGCCCCACACCTTTCGCACTGGTCCGAGGATCGACGGCGCAAGGTGGCGTTGCCATCTTGTGGCATCCTCGGGCGCCAGTATCAAATATCGAACCAGTACTCACTGATCTCTGGAGCGAACACTTCATCGCAGTTTCCTTCACTTGGCACGACAAGCGCGTCATCGTCGTGAATATCTACGCACCAACGAACCGGCTACAACGAGAGCAATGTCGGTCCACGTCCAGACACCGCCGTCCTCATKGGWGGCGATTTCAATGCGGTATTGAGCTGCCGAGATCGCTCAAGACTGACCCAGGCACAGCATTTGAGTAGGAGTTTACTTCGCTGGGTCACGGCTTGGGGAGTGGTCGATTTTCTAGAACGCGAGCAAGACGATCCAGACCATATCCCAGACGACGAGTACGCATCGCTCTACCACACGTACCAATACCCGCAAGGCGCCTCATGGTTGGATCGGTGGTATAGCAGCCCACCGTTGGTCTCGCAACGGTCGGGCTACACCACCTGCCTTCCGCCGGGTCCGACGGATCATCAGGCCGTATGGCTGGATTTGGGACAGCAGTACACCGACAAATGCGGCACCCCAATGCCGAAGGCGCTGTATCCGACGCAGACCAGATTCCAAGACCATGTCGATTTAGCGATCACGGATTTCCTTCTCTGAGAGCAACAGCAGATTCAGCACCAACCCCTTGGTTTACCTATTCTCGCACGTTGGGAGAAGATCAAGATCGGCCTCCGCCAGATATGCCGCTCAATACCTCGAGTTGTGAGGAGCCGAGATCGGCGGCGGTACCACAACATACGCGTGACAGTCAAGAAGAAACTGAGAAGGCTCGGAGTGAATCTGCAAAGAGTACTCGGCCAGAGCTGATCAATGTCGTGCCCAGCTACTCGCAGCGCAACAACGCCGCGCAACCGAGCGYCGCAGGGTGCAGTTGGACCAGTATTGTAACAGAGTTACACATGTGGGTACTCATCCGATGATGAGTAAATCACTCCGCCTTTCAGTAAGTGACTGAATGGGGCTGGCCAGTGATTGAAATGAGTTGCAGTGATTGGTATTAGTACCAATCCGGGTATTTGGTGGTCCGTACACCAAGGTTCGCGGACTTAGGCGAACCGAACCTAATGTGTCGTTTCCAACGGCTCCCGAAGGGACGCCTCGATGTTTCAGCCAATCAAAGACGCTGAATGCATAACTCATAGGAGATATTTTAAAAGTAGCCCAAAGAGTCGCTAGGAGTTAGGAAACCCGCGCCTCTTCGAACTTGTAGGTTTTAGCTCTAAAACCTCTCGTAATCTACTCACTTCTGCATTTGCAATCTCTTGCAAACTTCGACTGCTTTCTCAGTGGAAGCAAGAGCAATCACTTGCTCTAAGGCACAGGACGCCTGAGTGATTGCGCGGAAGTCAACACTTCCTTGTGCGCAAGTGCTGTGACGTGCCTTGTCACAAGTATCGTGGCCGCCAGCCCGCAAGCTCACAAAAATTCTACTCCAGGTTTTGCACACGCCGAGTATCAGCGAAGATATCGGTTCTCACCGAGAACCCCATGCCAGATGGTGTCTCGATGGCTGACCATGTGCAGAGCGACTGGTTGCCAATCCTTGGACCAGTGGAAGATCAAACCGATCAGACTGTGGTGGATGCGCTGTTCGACCTGCCGCCTCTACACCAGTTGACCACAGCGGAACAGGGACAACTTTCTGCGCCTATAACTGCAGAAGACACCAAGCGAGCCATTTCTCGGTAAACAGAGTGGTCCAGATCTACTGCCAAACGATTTGTACCGAAAACATCTGGACACATTGACACCGATACTGTGCAAGGTTTACCAGGCATGCTGGGATCTCGGATGTGTACCGCGATCGTTTCAAGAAGCCACAATCGCCGCTTTGTCCCAAGCTACCGACGCCGCGCACAGGACTGGCCTTTCGACCGATTGCCAAACTCAACAGATTATAAGATCTATGCCCGCATCTTCACCACTCGACTTCACCAAGTGCTGCCACAGATCTCAGACAAGCAAGCTGATTTTGTGCTGGGGCGCTCGATTCACGACGCCGTGGACTATCTCGAGGTGGCAATGCAGCAGATTCCGCACACGCAGCACACGGAGGCGGCAGCGCTCTTCTTGGACATTGCAAAAGCGTATGATACGCTCTCCAGAAACTTCCTGATGCGAACGCTGGCATGGATGCATTTCCCTCCAACGTTTGATCGAATGATCTGGTCTCTGCACCAAAACACGACAGCTCAGTTCCAGCTCAACGGAYGCCAAGCCAAAATATTCTCCGTYACACGCGGCATACGACAAGGATGCCAGCTCGCTCCACTCCTGTTCAGCATTGCCATGGAGGTGCTTTACAGGCACATTGCGTGTGGACGCGGACATCGTGGAATCAAAGTAAGACTGGGTCGACGGCGTCGTGTGCTTCGGGTGGTCGGGTATGTTGATGACACCACGCTTTTCACGCGGAACCTCCGAGACCTCCGTCGTGCGCTTCGCCTCGTCAACCAGTTCTCGCGGGCGTCTGGGCTCTGTGTACAATGGACCAAGACGGTTCCAGTCAGGCTGCACCCAAAAGGTCGAAATGACTCGCCAATGGTCCCAACTCAGCCTCTTTCGGCCGTGACCCGGATGTTGGGCATCAACGTTGGCCTCCGGCGCTCTGCCACCGACGAACGGCTGAAACTGTAGGCTAGGGTCCAGCAGCGCCTCGTGCTTGCGACAACCAAGACCTGCGACCCATTGCATCGCATCCTGCTCGTGAATACCATTGCCATGCCGCTCATTCGCTACGTGGCTCGTCACATCTGGGTAAGTGCGCGCAGTGCAAGGCGAATGCAGAAGCTCTTAGATTCCTTCGTCTGGTCAGGCTCCTTCTCCTCACAGGGACGACGCGAAGAGTGGGTTGCCGCCGACGTGGTACAGCTTCCGTTGGAAGATGGTGGACTCAACTACCCTTCCGTCGCCCAGCAACTGAAAGCGATGGCAGCAACAGCCGTGATCAAGGCATACTCCAAGCCGCGATCACAGCGCTCGCCGGGGATAGCCGGACATGTCCGCAATGTTAGCCGGTCGCGGCGCGTCGCAGGCGCGACTTGGCATGCCTATGTGGGACACGGGTCTTGCAACCGCGGCCGAGATGCTCCCACAACTTGAGCCCCTACCAGGAGCTACGCGTGTACGCCAGCTGCTGCTAGACACACCATCAGTCATCGCGTGGCACAACCGACAGCGAGCTACGAGGCAAGTCTAGTCGTCGCAAGGGAAATCAACGGTTTGGCATCAAACGTGAAAACGTTGGTCAGCAAGGCGCGCGCGGGGACCAACAGATTGGACACGGACATTATGCTACAGTACGCTGCTATCTCTGCAACCAGCCCGGACACAAGCGCAATGTGTGTCCGAAGCGAAAGCAATCACGCAGTCAAGACAACGACGACCAATTCGTGTTCTCAGTGTGTGGTGCAGCCAACGATCCGACAACATGGAAATTGGACAGCGGTGTCAGCTCACATATGACACACGACCGTCGTAATTTTGAAGATTTTCGCACAATTGATCAAGGTTTGGACGTTGTTGTGGCCAATGGGGAGAGACTGAAGGTGCACGGTGTTGGCAGCGTTTGCCTTGCACTGCCAAGTGGGAAGACGATGGTGATCACCGAAGTGATGTTTGTTCCTCAACTGGACCGAATGTTATTGTCGGTACCGGCATTGCTTGCCGAAGATGTTGAGGTTGGTTTTGAGGATGGATGTGTGATCAAATACAACGGGCGGCTAGTAGCGCGTGGCACTCGAGTCGGCAAGTTGTTCGTGCTAGAGAGTCAAGGCACGCCACGTCAAGGAAACTTAGCGCTGTTTGTTGAAACGGTCGACGCGCAGACCTGGCATGCGGGTCTAGGGCATGTCAGTCACGAGAGAGTTTCTGGTCTTCACGACACAGCATCAGACGCGCCAAGTAACCAAGGGAAAGCAAGTAACCTGTGCGATGGGTGTGCTTTCGGTAAGATGCACGTATCTGGATTCAAGCACACGTAGGGTATCGTGGTGAAGACACACCAGGTGTTCGAGTTGGTCCACATGGATGCTATTGGCCCGATGGAAACGACATCCAAAGGCGGCGCGAAGTACGCCTTGGTAGTTGGGGATGATGATTGGTCTCATTTCGTTCAAGTCTACACACTCAAGTCGAAGAGGCGAAGTTCATGGAGTTCAAAGAATTTATGGAAACGCAGACTGGCCGCAAGCTCCGTTGCATCCGCACAGACAACGGAAGCGAATTTGTCAACCTGAAGTTTCGACAGTATTGTGCAGAGAGAGGAATTCAGGACAAGACCAGCGTGCCGTACTCCCCTCAGCATCACGGTTGAACGGGCGAACAGGAACTTGGTGGAAATGGCCCGAATTACCAGCAATTGCCAAAAGTGTGGTGGGCTGAGGCGGTACTCACCGCTGCGTACACGTTGAATCGCTTGWCAAACACTGCACGAGGCGACGTMTCTCCTWACGAGCTGGTGTGGAAGTCGAAGCCCTCGGTACAGCACATGCTGTTTGGAGGACGCGGATATGTGCACATTGCGAAAGCACGTCGTTCGAAATAGGATCGGAAGTCTCATCGACGCATCTTCTTGGAATATGCGGATGGCAGCAAAGCATATCAAGTTTGGGATCAAGATGACGAGCGCGTGATTGTTTCGAGAACAATCACACTTGATGAACGACCACCATTGCCATTGCAAGATGTTCAAGTGGATGGCGCTAGCATCGCATTTGCGGTGGACAATGTAGAATGTCAATGCGAGGAAAAGGAAAGCAACGCTTGTGGCCAGCCAACACCAAGAGCGCACACAGCGCCAGGGAATCATAAGGTCACCGACATGGAACTGGAAAGTGACGGGCACGAGAGTGCGGATCATATGAGCATCGATGAAGAGATGACAACCGACAGAGAAGCAGTCGAACAAAATGAAGAAGGTAGCGATGCACGTTTAATGCAGGTCGAAGGTGTGGCACGCCCACCGCCCACGGCATAAGGCACGTCTCGAACAGGGGGAGAAGCATCCGACCAATTAGTATTCGGTGGCACGTATGCGATGATTCCTCGACATGACAATCAGATGATCCCAGTGCGGAGCGAGCTCGAACGTCCACCTCGGGTGGATGGCATCCCGTTCCAGCATTGGTGATCAACTAAACCAACACTTCGCAAATCTGGCTTCCAAACGCCTGCGTCTTGAAGATGGGTTTGAGATCGCGTTGTCCGTCATGGAAGTCGATATTCCAAGAACGTACGCGGAGGCAATGCAATCTCCTCATGCCAAGGAATTGAAGGAAGCAATTCGCAGGGAACTCCGCTCACACCATACCAATCCCACCTGGGAAGCACTGCGAAGACCTGATGGAGTCAAAGTTGTTGGATGCAAATGGGTATTTGCTGTGAAACGAGATGCGAACGGAAATGTCACCCGGTTCAAGGCCCGGCTCGTAGCACAAGGATTTACGCAGACGTTTGGCGTCGATTTCAAGGAGACCTACTCACCAGTTGCATCGCTCAATAGCATTCGCACGCTCTTGGCACTATGTTGCCAGCGCAAGTACAAAATCAAACAGTTCGACGTCGAGACAGCGTTCTTGAACGGCAAGTTGGAAGAAGTCTTCATGCAAGCTCCAGAAGGAACTGACATCCAACCAGGAATGGTTTGCAAGCTGAATAAGAGCATTTTTGATTTACAACAAGCAGGAGCGGTGTGGTACAAGACGATTCGTTAAGCGTTGCAGTCAATTGGATTCGAAGCCTGCATTACCGACTCGTGCGTGTTCGTCAAACGATCATGTTCACATCCTATCAATCTAGTGCTGTATGTCGACGACCTTCTCATTGGGTGCATGGATGAAGCAGAGCCGACGTTTGAAAAGCAAAAACTGGGGGAACAGTTCGTCCTAAAGTAACCCGGTGATGTGAAGTCTGTTTTCGGGATTCAAGTGGATTACAACGTCAACGCCGGCCGATTGCACATGTTTCAATCTCAATTCACTACCAAGCTGACCGATCGATTTGATCAATCCGAAGCGTTCGCGGTGCGCAACCCATCGGCGACTGACTTTCTTCGTAGCTAGATCAATAGTCCGACGATTGGCACGAAGCGCTACAGGGAACTGGTCCGTTCACTGTTGTACATCGCCAACGCGACGCGCCCAGACATTTGTGTCACTGTCAACACACTGTCTCAGTTTCTCGTGGCCTCAACGCAAGTGCACTGGCTAGCTGGCATTCGCGTGCTGCGGTACCTCTAGGGTACACTGACAACGGGTATTGTTTTCCATCGCCACAATCAAGAATTCAAGATCGAAGCCTACACGGACTCCGATTGGGGCAGCGATGTCGAGACTCGACGATCGACATCTGGCATTTTAATTATGATTGCTGGCGGCCAAGTTCTGTACAAGACCAAACGGCAGACAACGGACGCGTTATCATCTGCCGAAGCTGAGTACATGAGTACTCAAGAAGTCATGTGGCTCCGACAACTTCTCACGTAAATGGGTGTCGATGTCACCAAACCCACGGTCGTCAAGGCCGACAATCGCGCAGCTATCAGCATTGGCTGAGAACGACGGGTACCAATCTCGAGCCAAGCACATCGATCTCAGGTAGCATTTCCTTCGTGACGCCATCAAGAATGACATCATCTGTCTTCAACAGGTGCCGTCGAAGTCCCAGCTCGCAGACTATCTGACGAAGCCATTGGCAACACCACTCTTCGCAGCCCTGGTTTCCTCAAGTGGTGTCACTTCATGAAGATGATGAACTGAGGTGGAGTGAAAGGATTCGGTGTGGTCATTCAACCATCTGGTGAACAAGCGACAATCAACATCACTGACGTCAGTGTTAGGCGACAGTCCAGGGATGATAGGGAGTGTTCTCCAACAAATTCTAGAATGTGTATGCACATGATGGTAGGAGCAGTCGTAAATGATAAAGCTCACTCTTCATTTTGCCTTCACCACAACAAGCGCGTTTCAGTATCCTTAGAGCAGCGACACCAGAAATCTGCTTTTGACCAGTCCGTACCGACTCCGCAGAGGGTACGGGTACGGGTACGGATCAGGCTCAGAAGCCTCTCTAGTGACAGCACCCGCTACTGCTTCCTCTGAATAATATGGATCGTGCGTCCGCTAACATGATGACCGCAGGCTGCCGTACCAGTTGTTTGGGGTGGGGTCAAGGGAGACAAAAACGGTAGGGGTCTCCGTGTGCTTCAGCTCCTTCGCACTTGCCGCAGAGCGTCTTGAAGATCTCGTAGCACGTGCGCTTGTGCATGACAAGCATGCAGTGCGTTCGGTCGAGCATCAAGCCTTCGCCTTCGATCCATGCGCTTGACCACGCGCGAGCTGAGCTTGCGGCGCTTCACGCGCTCCTTTCGCGGCTTGGCTTGCTCTTCGCGCTTTGTGTCGGCGAACGACATGATCTTGGGTGGCGAGGCATCCTTCATCTCCGTGTCGCCATCCTCATCGGCGGACTCGTTGCCGGAGGAGCTGCCAGAGCCTTCGCTCTCGGGGTCGGGATTGTCCTCGGGGTCGGGAAGGCGTTCTCTGCACGACTCGGATCGAGGTCGTCGTTTTCATCGAAGGTGTCGTCTTCGAGTTCTTCGTCATCTTCGTCGTCCGTCAGCGTGCCGTCCCAGTTCTCGACGGTGACGAGCTTGAGCAGGTCTTTCCCGTCGAGGGCCGTCGTGACATGAGTCTTCGCACGTCGAAGTAGGCGGCACTGGAGAGCACGGGGAAGTCGAAGGTGCGTGTTGGGCTCATAACAAGTGAAAGGGACGACGAAGGAGCTGAAGAAGCGGAAGACGACGAAGGCGTAAGAGTAGGTAAAAGAGAGAGTGAATTTAGAGATCGTTTAAGAATGTGACCTGGACGAGGTCTAATACTTTGAGTGTTTGCATGTGATATTTTGTTTAAGATGTACGAGGGAATTGAATGAGTGATTAAACAAGTTCGTAGAGGGAACTCAGTTTACCTCAGACACCAAATACATGTTATACGGTAGGGAATTACTTGTGGTGTGCATTCGCATTCACCTGGATTGCGTTTCCCTTCGCATCCATTTTGCGTCAACGGTACTTGCATCGTGATTGATCATGACCATCACATCAAAACCAATAGAAGCACATATATTCAATGTAACTCCTGCTGTTCGACCCGTGCTAGATGGCACTGTCTGTTTCCCCGGCCACCAGGCACCTCGCAACTGAATATGTGTATTCCAGTCGGAAGTCGACGTTTACACTGGTCAGGGATTAGAGAGCACTGCCTGGTTCCAAGTCCAACAGGTTGGCCTTTGAGTGCTGGCGCTTCCGGTACAAAACGGCACCAACAGTGATACAGGCGACTGCCGCAGCACCTACGACACCTCCAAYGATAGCTGTGGCTGACGATCCCTTCGAATCACTGGCTGTGGCTTGCGTGTCGGTGTCTGCAGCGAGCTGGATTCCCTGAGAAGTTGGCTGGTATTGGGTACGCGCAGGGAAGTGGATGGTCTCGTTGTCGTCTTGAGTCGGACGTGGCGTTGGTGGCGGGGTCGTGCTGGGATATGAGCAATTCGTCGGTGGTGGCGTCGGAGGATTCGTTGGACGCAGCGTGGGTTGCATCGTTGGGTGGCTCGWATTAGGGTGACGCGTTGGGGAGTGCGTCGGCGTACATGTCGGCACTGAGGTATTAGGGTGACGCGTTGGCGAGTGCGTTGGGGCGTACGTTGGCACTGACGTGTTGGGGTGCCGTGTTGGCGAGTGCGTCGGAGTATGCGTTGGAGCGTGTGTTGGTGTCCAGGTCGGGGGCTGGGTCGTCGGTGCGAGCGTCGGTGGCTTGCTGGTTGGGGCATATGTTGGCGGTCTTGTCGTCGGGGAGTRCGTCGGTGGTGCGGTTGTTGGGCGATGTGTTGGTGGACATGGTGATTGTGTTGGAGCGCTCGTCGGAGGCTGCGATGTTGGCACATTGGTTGGCGCTTGGGTAGGGGGCTTCGTCGTCGGCTGGTGTGTTGGTGGATGCGATGTTGGCGCATGGGTTGGCGCTTGTGTTGGTGGTTTGCTTGTCGGCTGATGTGTCGGTGGCTGTGTCGGAGGCTGGGACGTTGGACGGTGTGGYGTATGAGTTGGAATATTCGTYGGGGGTGAMGTGGTTGGAYTGCTCGTCGGCGCAGTGGTGGGAGGACTGTGAGTTGGAGCCTGCGTTGGTGCCTGCGTTGGTSGGCAAGGTGAATGCGTCGGTGCATGGGTCAGCGGAGTCGAAGTTGGTGCGTTGGTTGGGTGAGTTGGCGCTGGAGTATGGTGTGCCGGATGCGGCGTCGATGGAGCTGGCGTCGGGYGYGGYGTGCTGGSCGCTGGTGTCGGATGCGGTGTGCTTGATGCTGGTGTTGGATGCGGCGTCSATGARGCTGGCGTCGGGTGTGGCGTGCTTGGCTCTGGTGTCGGCACCTCGTGCTTGAGCACACAACCCCAGGCGCCCGTCTTGATTACTCGACACTCAGCATCCACTGGCAGYACGCATTTGCCGTGGCCATCGTRGCTTGGTAGATATGTGTGACACGCGTCCACAGCGATGTCGCCCTTCTTAGGGCAATTCCAGCCCACTGGTTGCTTGCCGCTTCCGCTGCAGATCGGTCCGCTGATGCGATACGTAGCATCATGTTCAACGCTAACATCCCAGTGACCAGAGACTACTTGCGTTGGCGGTGCATACACCGTCGTCGTCTCAGCCGCAGTCGCTCGTTGAAGGTCGCTTAGCACAGCCGCAGCCATGGCCATGAGAATCGTTGTCTTGAACACGTTCATGCTTGGTGGTTTGCTTGGAGGCTTGCTTGGAGGTACTTTGTCGTCAAAGTGGATGGAAAGTTGGTGAATGAGCTCAAGATTCGAGCGCCAATCTCCGACTTCATCTTCGTCTCGCGAACGTCCTCTTCATGTTCATTTCGCAAGTTGCGACCAGCGTGTGCGCGAAATTTTTGCACTTTTGTCGACATGTTCAAGCCCAGGAAAATGCGTGGAGGTTCCATATTCACCTCACAGGCTGCTTGTCATCCATGGGTGCGTAGTTGCGTGTCTGTCGCACGCATCGAAGCAGCAACAGATCAAGTTCATGACAATGAGAAATACCGAGCTGAGTGTGCGTCTCGCGCTCCGGCTCATGGACCATCGACTCACGATCCCTGTCCCGCAGCTCTCCAACGACGAAATAATCACCTCTTGCACAAAGCTCGGCACCCCTTTATGGCGCTGTGCGGTGACAGTGCCTTGTACTGAGTCCAGCACCCTTCTGAAACTGAAGCAAGGGGCGGGCTGAAACGACGACCTCGACATCGTCGCGAGCATGAGGAGCGTAGCGGTGCGTTCAATGACACGGAACGAACCCGATGATTTGGTTTGGGAAGATGCAGATGATGAGGATGATATGAGCGAGGAAGAAGTAGATGAGGCAAGCTCACGTAGTGGTTCGGAGAAGGACGTGCCAGAGCGGGACCTCGTTGATGCGTTCTTTCCCCGTAGTGAAGTATGGCGCGCAGAGGATGCAGAAGAGCTTGAACTTCTTGATCGCTTGCGGTCTCGATTGTTTGTGGGTGGAGGTAGCTTACCTGTATCAAATCGTCATGCTACTGAAAGGAGCAGTGCACGCGTTTCGTCAACACAAGTACACAAAGGCATGGACACAGAGGCGGCCACGGATGCGTTCATGGCGAACCAGAACTCGATCTCACAGCCACTATCTCCAGAGAAACTGAAGCGGATGATCGATCGATTTCGGATGCAGGAGGAGAAGAAAGCCCGCAAGCGGTGCACAAAGCGAAATGAGGCCGAGACCAGAGAGGTAAGCGACCAACAATGCCGCTGGGATCCTATCGTTGTTATGAACACCCCTCGGTTGCAGAAAGCATCGCTGAAATTCGCGCCGAAACTAAATCCAAAGAGCCGTCAAATTGCGAGTCACTATCCGGACTTCTTAGAGCGCCAGGCTACATTACTCGAATACAAGAAGCAAGCCCGAGCATATCAACATCAATTGGAAGAAGAAGCGATTGGTCGAGATCGAGTGGAAGATCTGCATCGCAATGTGCGAACGCCGTGCATCTGTGGCCTCAGTCGCACGCAAAACAATGACGTTGCTGCATTGATGGTGGGGAATAGCAGTCCATCACCAGTCAAGTCTTCAATCAAGGCATCATCTCTTCACACAAAAGCATGTCAGCGCTTCATGGAGATGTGTGCGGCAATGAATCAATCTTTCATAATTCAGCGCAAGAAAGAGCAAATGAAGCGTTCTATCGACGACATGATGGCATTTCATGAAGAGAAAAGGCAACGACAACAGGCACGAGCTCAAATCGCTCAGGCCAAGGAAGCGTTGGAGACAACATTTAAACCACAGATCAACGCGACGTCTGAACGCCTGTATTCTAACATGGTGCGCAGCGGTCGGCTTGAGCGGGAATGGACTGAGCGCGTTGCCAAACCTCGCAAGCGTACGTATTTATTTTGAAGTTGCGTTCGGATGCACATGAGATTTAATCAAAACGTTGGTGTTCAGAACCTTCAATGCCAAAGCTGTCGTTCCAGCCAACGATTTCCAAGAGGTCCAAACAATTGCTTCAAAAGAAGCACCAATTCTCAGCCGAGGCAGTCGATGATGTGAGTGATAGTCAGAACGACGTTTTTTCGCGCTTGCAAAGAAGTACGCTTCAATCAATTCACGGTACAAGCAAAAAATCGCAACCATCTACCAGAGGACCATCGCCACCTCCCGCACATTGGAATGTGATTCAATTCGACGAAAGCAAGTGCGGTTTCATTCTTCAGAGCTTTGAGCTCCCGGTCGCGTTTGGCTAGCAACACAGTGGGAGGGTATCCGTAATTATATTGACGGTACATGCATGGCATCATTCCTCGTCCAGAAAAATCAATACTTTACTTATCCCATCATGAACGCGGACCGCGACCGTCATCTCTTCCTCCTTTTTGCAATTGGTCGATCATCCACATCACGCTTTGTGGTATGGTTCGCAGTGTCTTCTCCATGTGATGAACTGTGCGGTGGCACGACTCGATGTATCGATCGCTGAAACCATCCAAGCGGCGCGCCCAGAAGTTGTACATCGCTGTCGTCGCATACTTGGCGTTCTCGGTACTGCGGTTAATCAAATCGTCTGCTCAGGACGAAACACATCGTCGCAATCAGTAACCACATCGATAGAAACGGTATCATCAGCAAGCCCTACCAAGTGAGATGGTTGGCAGATGTGGTGGCAAAGGCATCGGTGGAATAGCAGGCAATCGTGGTTTGGACACTGATGGGAGGGGACCCTTCTCCACCAACGCACCGCTTCCATCCGCATCGTCGCCTTCGCTTACAAGGTTGTCATCATTGTCATCGTCGTTTTCATCCAGATCACCATGCTCGCGCTGGCGCTGCCGTTCAAGTTCGCGTCGCAGGCGCTTGCGTTCTTCAATCACCTTCATCATGTCTTCGTCGCTTTGAGCCACCGCCACGAGTCCAAACCCCTTAAGAATGGGCATGTACTTGCCCTCTTTCGACCATCCGGGCAAGTAGCCCGCAAAGCCAAAGCCAAAGAAATGGAAGTTGTCTTGACGAGCCGGCGCTGCATGCACCACGAACCCGCAACAGCACAACAGGGTACATGCAAGACGTCAACATCTACCCCTATTTTTTTCAAACCACCAGAGCACAGCGTACATGCTCGTGACAACAACTCTTTTTTCTTTTCTTCATCAATGAGCATCTGGAATTCGAGTCCTTTGCAGGACGGTGGTTCACGCTTGTCGAGCATTTGCCTGCGCACGCCCGATGTCAGTGTTCGCCACGCCGCTGAGTGCGCGACAGTAGTCGCCTGCTAACGACGTACTTAGTGTAGACTGTGAGGCCGAAGCAGATATTGCATGGCTCGAGTGTCTTGCTGGGCCCTTGTGGTGCTCCATTTGCGTCTGCGCCATCGGCGGACGGCACCTTCGGGCGCTCAGGTCTGGGCATCATCGTCACTGTTCGCTGGCGTGGTTG
The DNA here is from genome assembly GCA_002286825.1 of Lagenidium giganteum. Classification (NCBI taxonomy): domain Eukaryota; phylum Oomycota; class Peronosporomycetes; order Pythiales; family Pythiaceae; genus Lagenidium; species Lagenidium giganteum. The sequence goes on along the minus strand of NSDO01000539.1, from coordinate 27,620 downwards.
AGCACCAAACCAAACACGGCACACACAAAATGAAGCGTCCCAAAAACAAGGTGCTGTACCTGTACCCTTGGACCGGTACGGTCACATTCTGTGACAAACAACGTGGAGCTCGTGCTGTGACAAACTCAATGTGTTTGAAACAAACTTCTACTGAATACCGGTTGAATACCGGTTTGCGGTTGGTGGAATATGGTGGGGGAAATCTTTGAAACATGCATCTCCGCAAGTTCCGAGTGCCAGTCGTGGGCAAGAAGCCGCGTGAATTGTTGGCGATATGCGCGTCTCCAGAGACTGACGGATCTCAGAAAGATCGACCTATTGATCGCGTATATACGGATGTCCTGGTGTACCTCCACGGCTTCCCAGACATGGCGGTGCATCCGGCAAAGCTGGATTTCAGCAGCCGTTTGCCCTTCAAACTGGCCGAAGCGTGGATGAATGAGCAAGCAGGTCGAAGCGACAAGAGCCAACGGCTTGCTTTTGTCACGTTCAATTTCAGCGGCGTGCCAGGCTCTGATGATCAATTCTCCTTCCGCAACAAAACAATTTCACACGAGCTTGACGACGCTGTTGCCGTGTGTCAGTACATTAGAGGTCACCTGCTACGCGAAGACGGTCGGAGCAAGCTGCATGTGGTGGGGCTGTCCACCGGCGCCATCATCGGCAGTCTCTTGCGCGGCAAGGCAGTGGCCGATACGATAGCGGTCATCGCTGGCTTGGTCGACCTGAAGCGCGGCATGACGTTCGATTTCAATGAGCAGCAGCGCCACCAGTTTGACACGAAGGGATGGTGCTGGAAGGAATTCTACTTGCCAGACGAGTGCCCAATGCCCCAGCACATCCAGGAGCTGTCATTGGACGGTGAATCCGCGCACGCGTTGCCGTCATCGCCAGATGGCGTCCCCAGGAAGATCTTCCTCCAGCTTGACCAGCAGTACGTCCAAGAGTGCTATTCCGATGCGGTCGACATCGGCAAGACCGTGGCAGCACGTGGCGGCGGTGACTCAGCGCCGTCGCTTGTCCCTTTCCTGATCATTCACGGCGAGGACGACCAGAACGTGCCGTTTGCCAACGGTCAGGAGCTGTTCGCCGCTGCGGACAAGCCAAAGCAATTCCTCGCGATCCCGAAAGCGAACCACTTGCTGTCCAACTCGAAGCACCTGAAGAAAGCCATCAAGGCTGTGCTCGAGCACATCCAGCAAGCAGAGGCTTCGCGTGCGTGAGCACCAGCTGCATGGGCGTGGCTCTGCGTGCGTGGCTTGGCGGCGCCATCCAAATGGATCAAGCAGTGCAGTACAGTCAGTGAGGGTTTTAACATGCAGCTGTTGGTGTTGCGCATTCACGCGGCGACGTCATCGCTCGGTTGGGTGCTTGGGGAGGGGGGGCGGCGCGTTGTGATTGGCGTGACGCGCCGGTGCGAAAACGGGGCGATTTGCCACCAACCACAAGAGCCAGCCACCAACTCGGTCGCCCACCCTCGCCACCAACGCACCGTCATCGCTGGTTTGACACCCGATGCGCAACAAACCAACTCAACTCCGCGACCAAATCAATTGAAAAGACGCTGTCAAACTAACTAAATACAGATACATGCGCATCGCAATCGCAGTGGGAAAAGCACATACTACTTCGTTGCCGATCTTGGTGTCGTCGTTTGTTGGCACCAAGCAGAACTCCCCMCCCCCCCCCCCCAGCCTGCGGTCGACGCGACGGTGTCGCAGCCCTGCCCTTTCTCACTCGATTCTGCAGGTTTGCTCTCCAGTAAATTGCATACTGGATCGCCAAGATTCTGTGCAGCAGAAATCACGAGAGATCGGATTTCGCAGGTACCTCCCTTCGCCAGCTGGTTCGTGGACCGCACACGAGGGGTGCGGCGGGGTCGCGCATGCGTCATCGGCCTCGTGGCCGCCCCAAGCACTCGCCGTCCCATTCTTATTCTCGCGTCCAAGTCCGCACGTCGTCCTCCGCCACCACCTCCACCGCTTCCATCACTTCGGATTGATCACCATGACCAAGAAAGTGTGTCTCGTGGGCTCGGGCAACTGGGGCTCGGCCATCGCGCGCATCATCGGCGCCAACACGCAGCAGCTCCCGGAGGTGTTTGAGCGCGACATCAACATGTGGGTGTTCGAAGAAGAAGTGAACGGCCGCAAGCTCACGGAGATCATCAACACGGAGCACGAGAACGTCAAGTACCTGCCAGGCTACAAGCTGCCAGAGAACATCATTGCCGTGCCAGATCTGCTCGACGCCGTGCGCGGCGCCGACATCCTCATCTTCTGCGTGCCTCACCAATTCCTCGGCCGCATGCTGACGTCCATCAAGGAGCAGGGCCTCAAGGAGGGCGCCATGGCGGTATCGCTCATCAAAGGCATTGACTTCGACAAGAACGGCGTGGTGCTCATTTCGAACATTATCCGAGACGCCCTCAACATTGACTGCAGCGTGCTCATGGGCGCGAACGTGGCCAACGAAGTCGCCGCCGGCGACTTCTGCGAGTCGACGCTGGGCTGCTCGGACCTGCGTCACGGTGCTCTCCTCCGCGACTTGTTCAACGCGCCAACTTTCAGCGTTGAGGTCGCGCTCGACCCACACGGCGTGGAAATGTGCGGCGCGCTCAAGAACGTCGTCGCCATTGGTGCCGGCTTCTGCGACGGCCTCAACTACGGCGGTAACACCAAGGCCGCCATCATCCGTCTCGGCTTGATCGAGATGAAGAAGTTCTGCTTCAAGTACTTCGACGGCGTCAAGGAAGACACGTTCTTCGAGAGCTGCGGCATTGCCGATCTGATCACCACGTGCTTCGGCGGCCGCAACCGCAAGTGCGCTGAGGCGTTCGTGAAGACCGGTCAGTCGTGGGAAGAACTCGAGAACACTATGCTCAACGGCCAGAAGCTCCAGGGCACGCTTACGTCGAAGGAAGTGTCGACGATCCTCAAGGCGCACAACGCTGAGGACCAGTTCCCACTGTTCACGGCCATCTACCGCATTGCGTTCGAAGGTGCTGATCCAAAGACCATCACGCAGCTCCAGCCAGCACAGCAGTAAGTGCTGGCCGCGACGTTGTGCAGCCCTTGTTAGAGTGATTTCCTAGTCCTGTTAAATTAGCCACCTGAATATAAAGAAAGAGAGCGCGAGACGACAACAAACGTTGTCCGTCGCATCAATATTCACACGACGATGTCTTGCTTGGACGACCTCCGTTACTGATGTGCATGCGTGCGCATCCAATGATGCATATCTGAGGATGGTATCAACTCAGATCTGACGCGTCGGTGTCAGACAACGAGGAAGTGCGCGACGTGTGCCGAATGGGAATGCCACCGCTCACGGATATTGCGAATGGGCGTGAGATACAACGCGTCGTGTGCGCTGTGGAGTCGCTCGACTGTGATGGAGGAGTGGAGACTGCGCCCTTTGTCACTGCAGCGAAACGGCGCGTTGCAGCAAAGACCAGCTGCGAGTGAGCAATGCCGTTAGATGTCAATGCGTTATTATGGAGCGCTGCTTGGACGCGATCGATAGACGTGTGCTTAGCACGTTGCTGACTCGAGGCACATGCGTCGCGTTGGCCACAGAAATGGGAAAGCCGTGAATTGATTGGGATGACCGAATCGAGCGACGCGTCCACGTATCTTGTGTCACCGGCGAGCTTGACGGCAACCACAAACTGCCGAACAAGGAACTGTACGCATACGGTCAAAGCGAGCAATTAGCGGATGCCAAGTAACGCGATTTGTCAGAATATGGATGCGACGTTCGAAGAATCTCGTATTGTACTGGTATTATTGCAGTGGATTCTGGATGAGGACTGCAGTGATCATTGCATGCAGTCGAAGCTTGTTCTTCTGTGCTTGTCACCGATATTGACCAGTGCACGCTGAGTAGCCCCACGGAAAGTCTGAAGATGCGAGCTGTTGATATTCTGAGCAGGTTGCGCAGATACTGATTGTGCGGATTCAAAAAATTTCGAGGTTTCCATGGTAAGCGATACGTCTTACGACTATAGATACGCACACAAGATCGTGCCCTTCACAAACTGACCTGTTGTATTGCTTTGTTGTAATGCGTGCTGCTACGACCATCGAAAGTGCTTCTATCAGAGACAATCGTTAGAATACTTCATGTCGAGTATGCGAACCATGGTGAGCGCCAAAATTTGCGCACTCAGTTGCAAGGATCTCAAGCGAGCACACCAGCGAAGATCTCAACTGAAGTTAGAGGCCAAATCCTGAGCTCATTCACCAACTTTCCATCCACTTTGACGACAAAGTACCTCCAAGCAAACCACCAAGCATGAACGTGTTCAAGACAACGATTCTCATGGCCATGGCTGCGGCTGTGCTAAGCGACCTTCAACGAGCGACTGCGGCTGAGACGACGACGGTGTATGCACCGCCAACGCAAGTAGTCTCTGGTCACTGGGATGTTAGCGTTGAACATGATGCTACGTATCGCATCAGCGGACCGATCTGCAGCGGAAGCGGCAAGCAACCAGTGGGCTGGAATTGCCCTAAGAAGGGCGACATCGCTGTGGACGCGTGTCACACATATCTACCAAGCYACGATGGCCACGGCAAATGCGTRCTGCCAGTGGATGCTGAGTGTCGAGTAATCAAGACGGGCGCCTGGGGTTGTGTGCTCAAGCACGAGGTGCCGACACCAGAGCCAAGCACGCCACACCCGACGCCAGCYTCATSGACGCCGCATCCAACACCAGCATCAAGCACACCGCATCCGACACCAGCGSCCAGCACRCCRCRCCCGACGCCAGCTCCATCGACGCCGCATCCGGCACACCATACTCCAGCGCCAACTCACCCAACCAACGCACCAACTTCGACTCCGCTGACCCATGCACCGACGCATTCACCTTGCCSACCAACGCAGGCACCAACGCAGGCTCCAACTCACAGTCCTCCCACCACTGCGCCGACGAGCARTCCAACCACKTCACCCCCRACGAATATTCCAACTCATACRCCACACCGTCCAACGTCCCAGCCTCCGACACAGCCACCGACACATCAGCCGACAAGCAAACCACCAACACAAGCGCCAACCCATGCGCCAACATCGCATCCACCAACACACCAGCCGACGACGAAGCCCCCTACCCAAGCGCCAACCAATGTGCCAACATCGCAGCCTCCGACGAGCGCTCCAACACAATCACCATGTCCACCAACACATCGCCCAACAACCGCACCACCGACGYACTCCCCGACGACAAGACCGCCAACATATGCCCCAACCAGCAAGCCACCGACGCTCGCACCGACGACCCAGCCCCCGACCTGGACACCAACACACGCTCCAACGCATACTCCGACGCACTCGCCAACACGGCACCCCAACACGTCAGTGCCAACGTACGCCCCAACGCACTCGCCAACGCGTCACCCTAATACCTCAGTGCCGACATGTACGCCGACGCACTCCCCAACGCGTCACCCTAATWCGAGCCACCCAACGATGCAACCCACGCTGCGTCCAACGAATCCTCCGACGCCACCACCGACGAATTGCTCATATCCCAGCACGACCCCGCCACCAACGCCACGTCCGACTCAAGACGACAACGAGACCATCCACTTCCCTGCGCGTACCCAATACCAGCCAACTTCTCAGGGAATCCAGCTCGCTGCAGACACCGACACGCAAGCCACAGCCAGTGATTCGAAGGGATCGTCAGCCACAGCTATCRTTGGAGGTGTCGTAGGTGCTGCGGCAGTCGCCTGTATCACTGTTGGTGCCGTTTTGTACCGGAAGCGCCAGCACTCAAAGGCCAACCTGTTGGACTTGGAACCAGGCAGTGCTCTCTAATCCCTGACCAGTGTAAACGTCGACTTCCGACTGGCATACACATATTCAATTGCGAGGTGCCTGGTGGCCGGGGAAACAGACAGTGCCATCTAGCACGGGTCGAACAGCAGGAGTTACATTGAATATACGTGTTGGTTTTGATGTGATGGTCATGATCAATCACGTGACTCAAACCCTTCTCGGAACCTCGATGAAATACTCTTGGAGTAAATTTTTTTCCCAAGTTTTGCTAGTGCTTTTGTTTTATTTGTAAATGTTTTTGATGGGTGACAAAACCTGACTCGGAGCTCAACACGACGTGTTTCGGGGCAGTATATTTGGCGTGAAACGATGCAAGTGACATTAAGCTGCGTGGTCATCGGCGTGAGCAAAAGCGCGTCTATCGTGACGTTAGACGTCCGGCAACGAGTGCGAGATGTGCAAAAAGAGATCAAACAATTGCACGCCGACAAGATCACATGCGATTCGAACGAACTTCGAGTCTATCTAACTCATTCACATGGCTCTTGGCTTTCAGTTGACAGCGTGGAAGCGATCAGGTTGCAAGCTGGTGAAACAACGGACGAAATTGACGCTTTAACCCGGCCAGAACACGTAGTCCAGAGCGCTGCTAGTCTTGACTATGTATTGGAGGGCATGGCACCCCTTTCGTGGACCAGCCAGATCCACATGCTAGTGTTGGTTCCTTCAAAAGAACCATCGCCGCTGCGACTGTGGTTAGCGCGCGCAGCAATCGCAAATGCCCCGAATACCCGTCCAGTTCTCATCCGATTGTTTGAATTGACGGCCTGCTATCTCGGTTATTACGACCCAGACATCGCTGATGGAGAACATGACAAAGCCTGGTGGTTTGACAACACAACGCTGCATGTGCACGTGTTGTTCCGAGACAGTAAGGCTGACCACGACAGTTGTGAATAAGGTTGCTAAGCTCAGCGTGCAATTATGGTGGCTATGTATCGTTGTAGAGAACGAAGCGCTCCAATTTGAGAATAGGCTACGAAATGAGAAACTCAAGGAACGTTCCCCATTCATTGGCTTGCGCATGACGTCTGAGGTTGTAGCCGTGTACAGAGCTGTAAGTTCGCCTCGACTATTGCATGCAATGCTTTACGCCCCCGAAGACGAAGACTGGGATTTCATGAGGACGCTGCGTTTGGAGCAAACAACTGCAATATTTCGCTACCAGCGGCTCGAGTGCTACGAGGTTTTCGGTCGTCTTGGTTTCGCGTTCAATTGCCACATCATGCCGCCAAGGAACTGCCGTGCTGATCCTCGGTTTCACCATTTTGAAAACGATGAGAGCAATCGTCTGGCTCTGACGTGCAGCACAACGGCTTGGTGCAATGGGCACATGCAGAATATGCCAGCGTTGAATCTGTCTGTGATATCCGTATCCGACCGGCCAGTCCTTGATCAACGCTACGAGGTGCTGTGTGTGTTGCATGTCATCTGTCTGGCTTTGTTGGCATGAACTGAGAGGGCTGTTTCCATTAGGTGGTGTTAGAAATCAAGGCAATAAGCAACGACGCTGGTTGCCTAATGGCCACGCGCATGCATCACGATGGCGCTGTCCTCGACGATTTCTTACGCATGAGGATTGTCGTCTTTGTCGAGCACCCGGACGTATTTTGCGCATGCATCGCCTGGAAGCATCGACAAATTTCGACCCTGTGGCGGACATGCCTTTTGGTCTGACACGTTGGCATGCACCATTACGACCCGGATATGCGTAATATCCAGCGTCTGTACATGTTCGACTGCGGCATTCTAGTTTGCCAGGGCCATCTTCATAAAATCAATCAACGCTGTTCAATCGGCATTCTCTCAGTGTCTCTGTCGCCACCATGTGTGGCAGCCATCTTCCCGCTGCTGCTACTTCACGCAACGTAGTCAGCACAATCACCCCCGTCGGTCTCAGATCTGAGGCGGACGTTGGACACACACGTCACAGACACACGCCACTGCTCCCATGCGGGTACCCCAGTTCCCAACGGCGACCGACGCGACCCCGTCGAAGACACGTACACGATGCACCCACCCGGACACGAGAAGGAGAAGGCGGCAGCGATGAGCCAGCAGCCACGAGGAGAGAGCGGATCGCTGGCGCGCATGCGCAGCGTCGTCAGCCACCTGACGGCCACGCCAGCGAGCGCTCCACGCGGCAGCAGCAGCAGCAGCAACGTGTCGTACGCGCTCAACAGCGCCACGCGCTGGAACGGCTGGGGGTACGAAGACACCAAGCTATACGTGAACGCGCAGGGCGACATCGAGATCACGGGCGAGCGCTACGGCGACGTCTTCCACGGCGCCAAAGGACGCACGCTGCCGCACCTGCGGCCGTGGGCCGAGCGCGTCATTGGGCTCGACGTCAAGCGCCGCAGCTTCGCCACCAACACGCACATGGAGCAACTGCCCGTCCACGCCCCGCGCATGACAGAGCAAGCCAAGACGCAGCTGGACGCGTTCCTCAAGGCCATGGCGCAGGACGTCGGCGTGCGCGTGAGCCAGACGCTGGACGAGCGTGTGCGCCACTCGCACGGCCAGACGTGCGAAGAGATCTTCCGTCTGCGCCACGAGCAGACCCCGATCCGTGTGCCTGATGCTGTTGTGTGGCCGCAGTCGCATGCTCAGGTGCAAGTGCTGGTCAAGGCAGCTGTGACTCATGGCGTCTGCTTGATCCCACACGGTGGAGGCACCAAGTACGTGGCGTGGCATGCATTCTGATGGCCGTTGTGAAGCGTCTAATCGCTTGTTGTAATGTGATGTGATGGCAGTGTTTCCAATGCCCTGACGTGCAATCCGGACGAGCAGCGTGCCATCGTTTCCATCGATCTCCGCGACATGGCGCGTGTGCTTCACGTCGACAAAGAGAACATGGTGATCCGCGTCGAGACTGGCATTACGGGGCTGGAGCTGCATGAACGTCTGCAGCATATGGGGCTCACGCTTGGCCATGAACCAGACTCGTGGGAGTTCTCAACTTTGGGCGGCTGGGTGGCCACGCGCGCGTCCGGCATGAAGAAGAACATTTACGGCAATATCGAGGACCTGGTCATCAACGTCAAAATGGTGACGACTAACGGCACGCTGGAGCGCGCGTGCAACGTACCGCGGGTGTCAATGGGACCTGACGTGACGCAATTGCTGTTGGGATCCGAAGGGATCCTCGGCATCTTCACAGAGGTGACGCTGCGTGTGCGGCCATTCCCGTCGTGCCAGGTCTACGATTCACTCGTGTTCCCGGACATGGCGCACGGTATCGCTGCAATGCATGAAATCACGCGGACCAAGTGCGTGCCAGCGTCCATCCGCTTGCTTGATAACACGCAGTTCCAGCTTGGTCAGGCACTCAAGCCAACATCGGCATGCGCGTTTACACAGGGAGTGGTCGACTTTGCCAAGAAGACGTACGTGACCAAGTGGCGCGGCTACGACGTTTCCACAATGTGTGCTGCCACAGTTTTGATGGAAGGCACGGAGGAAGAAGTGGAACGCCAGCAGAAGGCCATCCAGGCCATCGCGAAGAAGCACCACGGCATGGTCGGTGGCGCCGAAAGTGGCAAGAGAGGCTACTTCTTCACCTACATCATCGCGTACTTGCGCGACTTCGCCCTCGACTACTACTTTATGAGCGAGTCATTCGAGACAGCGGTGCCGTGGAGCAACATCGTGCAGCTCATGAGCGATATCAAGCGCGCCATTCACGACCAAGCAGCTGCCAAGAACGTGCAGACGCCACCACTCGTGGCTTGCCGCGTCACACAGGTCTACGAGACTGGTGTGTGCGTCTACGTCTACTATGGCATCAACTACTTCGGTGTCAAGGACGCGTTGTCGCTGTTCCACGCCATCGAGCAGGCGGCCGTGGGTGCGATCGTGGCAAACGGCGGATCGCTCTCGCACCACCACGGCATCGGCAAGCACCGCAAGCCGTGGCTCGCATCCGCGATCTCCCAGCCGGGTGTCCGTGCTATTGAGGGCATGAAGCACGCACTTGACCCAACCAACGTCTTTGCTGCCAACAACATTATTGAGTCGACTCAGGAGCAGACAAGATAGATATGGTATGTTCCGCAGTGTAACACCGGTAAGACAGTCAGGACGTTTTGGGTGTTTTGTACGACGTCATGTTTGGAAAAAATGAGGACGAGGATGGTGATGACGGCTCGGAAGGCGCTACGCGCAGTGCCGAACGCGACGCCTGCTCGGTGAAGCTACTCGTTATGCAAGAACCACCGCCACCAGCGCGAATGCCAAGTGGCGTGCTCCCCGCACGGCTGTGTTTGACCAGGCCGTGCCTTTCTCTATGTGCTATCGTGGATTCAATATCACCACTATCTTGCGAGTTCGCTACTGTAGTAGCACATACGACAAGTGCACGACCGCGATGGTTGACGACCACAGCTACGAAGGCGGGCATGCGACCAACAATGTCGTGGACGTGTATGCTGTCGCTGTATTGCTGTGATGTATCGCGCAGACAGACTTCGGTGTACGTATCACCCTGTTGTTCGCTGGTTGCTGCATGGCTCGACAAGTGGAACCGGCATTTGCTGACCAAGACAGCAGATTGCGGTGAGGCTTGCTGCAGCCGGGCAGTGGTCGCCCGTTCACGGAGTGCTGGGGCTGCCGGACTACTCGATCAGTGCCTTGGCGGCACTGTCGATCATGGCACAATATCGACACATCAGGTTCCGTGTTGCGAACAATTCCGCGTCGACTTTGCGACACACAGCGCAGCTCCGCGGACTGGGATTTTCCAAGAACAGCGGCAGCACATCGCGAGAGGGTGTGTTCAAGTGCCTCTGTGTGCTTGCTGCACTGGGCGCATTATCTGGGCCTGTTTGTCATGGTAGTACGGCAAAAAACAGCGGCGCGTCGGTATCTTGGTTTCACGAACACCGGTGCCGTACTCCGCCGGAATGCTGCGGCCGTCCACGGAGTTCTGCATTTACTGGGACGCCGACGTGTTTCCATATGCACCAAACCAGCACCGACTCTGGTTTCTCCATCGTGTGCTGAACTCGTGTGGATCACGAGTTCAATCCGTCGACCAATCTATCAAGCGAGTCGCACCCGCGCACACGACACCAGTGCAAGTCACCGCACAAGGACGCACTTCAGCGACCCGTGTGTCACAACTGGCCCGTGCACCCAGTCAAGCGACTGCGCTTCGTCAAGACACAACTCGAGCGCGTCCACGATCGCTGTCACGACGCTGACGCCGTCGTCGCACTCATCAACGTCTACGCCACGACTGCTCCATGACTGGCTCGGAGGTCGAGCCATTTGCTACTTGCGTCACAAACCGAGTGGCAGGATCTGCTGCGTACCAAAGGTGACGTGGGAGCAGGAAGAGCAGAGCAACGTACCATGGCACGAGATGGAGATGATGCAGACGGTCAACTCGATGGAAATGCTCCATTGCGGCTAACAGAAAGATCTCGTGTGCTAACAGAGTGGAAAGTTTTTTGGTCCAATAGGACGTAATATCCCTTACTATCATGATCAACAACATCAACATAGTGAAAATACTTCGCAGTTTGGGATCCGTTTCTCCTCCTCCGCGACGGCTCTTAAGGCTGAACACCGCATGTGGGTCGACGCCCACACACGTCTGCCCACCGACGATGAGCTCTTGATAGCGGAGACGACAAAGCGCTGGCGGAACGCACGCACGGCCGTCCTGGACCGCGCCATTGAATTCTCGTGGCTGCGCGTTCTTGGGTCCGTGTCCACGTACGTGTTGCTGTGCTCGGACGTGGTTCGCAGCGGCATTGGGATTCCAAGCATCGCCATGTTCCCGGCAATCACGCCCAGCACGGTTCAGATCAACGGACCATGGGCCTACTCAGTGTCGCAAATCACCCGCTCTCAAGGCGATGTCGCTGACGTCGCAGTCTGGAGCTACAAATTCGACTCGACGTCCATCAGTTGGCGTGCGTTTGCACTACACTGGAACCTCTCGTCCTTTCCAGACTGCATCATGTACCGAACGGCGTGTCCAGGCATGTTCTTTAACCGAACACATGTCTTTGCCATGATGGATAGCCTAGCGTCGACAATTGCAAGTCAGACCAGCCAAGACGACAAAGTCCGTGGTCTTCACCAACCCTCACCGGTGTCTCTGACGCTGCGATCGGCGCATAGGTACACCAACGTGTTCCATCACTTGCTGCTGCCGCAGGTGTTCACGCCACCTCGCCACCGCACCAACCAGATCGTCTACTTCCCACCTGAACTACTTATGGCACGACCAAACTTCGATGTGTGTGGGTTTCGCAGTGCCCGCCCTAGTTACTGTCTCGACTTGTGGGCCAACTACCGACGTTCGTGCAAACGCAAGTCGTCTTCGTGTACCATCGGCCATGTCTCGCACGATATCCGTCGCCGCTTCCAAGCGCTGCAGAAGCGATTTCCGAATAATTTCGTTGACCTGACCATCTTGACGAGCACGGAAGACGAGCACGTCAATCTAGGCGGCGTCGCGTTCCAGAGCTATCGGGGGTTCGATGTCACGACAATCCTGCGTGTGCGTGAATGCAATGACAATACCTCAACAGCTTGCGAGACACTGCTTGTGGACGATCACCGCTACGAAGGTGGCTTCACGACCACAGACGTGACCGAGTGGTTCGCTATTGCAGCATCACTACGAGTGCTGGCTCAATGCTATTTCGCCTTACGCTTGCTGATGCTCATGATCGGGTGCTTCGTAGCACGTCGCGCTGAGACCGCATACCAGAACGCAACAGTGTGGACCGTCATGGGGGCTGCGCTTCGTACGATGTCAAAAATTCCTTGTCAGGGCATCGTCTACGGCAGTCCAGTGCCCGTGATGTGGTATGTGTTGGCGCACCTCATCGACGCACCCATGACGTATCGCCTTGCGTACGAGCGATTCACGACCATGCTCGGTAGTGGTACGGGCTTCAAAGTGACCGAAGCGTGTACGATTTGCGCCATTCAGATGCGCAATGTGTGGCTGCTGGGCGTCACTTTGCAATTCTTCGTGTGGTTGAGTTGCCGTGGCACCTGGTCTCCTCCGCGCGGTATTCGAGGTCTCCCCGAGTTTTCCCTCAGCGTTCTTTCGGTCGCCACAGTCTTGGCTCAGTACAAACACAATGACTATCGCGTCGCACAAGTCCTTAGCGCGTTCCCCATTGGATCGGATCCGCACCGCACCGCTGTGCTTCGAGCGAACGGGTCCTACAAAAACACGTGGACAGTTATCACTGAAGGCATCATTATCGACATCAAGTGCCTCTCTATTCTACTGCTCCTGGCGTTAGGCTTCAAGCTCGCGTTCCACGCACTGGTATGGCAAATCGCACCACCTCACATGAAGAAACGACTGCGGCTGACACTTCGAACACCAGCGCCATATTCGGCAGACTCGCTTTGGTCACCTGTCAGCTTCAGGGTGTGTTGGAGCGCGAATTTGCTGCCGTGCTCACCGGAACGACTGCGTCGACTCAGGGCGTTGCGTCTGGACGCTCACGTCCTGCGCTACCTCCGTTTTCGACCGCGAGTCTCGCCCCATCTGGCTACTTTCACGAGACGTCGACGATGTCGGGATGCAAAGTTATGCAATGCCTGGCCGATTCCGCTCCGTTGGCGGCTGCGCTTTGCCTGTTTGCAGATGGAAAAAGTTCACGAGCGCGCCGACGAAGGCCACGCAGTCGTGGCGCTGATGAACTTGTACGCGATGACCGATCCATTGACGTTCATCCAACTCCGCTGTTTCCGTGGCTACGATATTGCGTTTTTCCAGTTGCCAGATTCAGGGCACGTGTGTTGCCTCCCGTTGTCAGTGGCCACAAAGGAGCTGGACGGAGGTGTCCCATGGAAAGAGCTCCAACTCATCGGCAAAACCACGACGCCATCGATGGAATGGACTGACTTGCTACACTGTGGGTGACTTGCCTGGAGGTCGCGGTGCATTCACGCGATGCCTCGCATGCGTGCTGACGACTGGCGCCTACCATGACGTCAGGACTGCAACAATCGCCACGCGCAACCAACGGAGGTCTTCAGATGATCGACGATGTTCGATGGCGATCGATGTGTGTTTCCCGAACACGCGCAAATGCATCACAAAAAGAAGATGACATGTGATCGTCAGCGGGGTCCTTTCTGATCACGTGTTTCGTGCATCGATAACATCAAGAAATCCATTGCATGTGCACGAATTATACCTTGAGATACCGGTGGCGAGCGTCAGGCGTGCGCACTGTTCGCTGTCAATATGCAACACCAAATGTATTAGTGTGAGTTGTTGCTAGGCCCCAAGAAAACGCCGCTAAATCTGCTGACGCTGCGTAGACAGTCATCAGGTGTAGCGCTCGGAACGTGCCCATACCATTCAACATTTGTTGTGTCCGACCCTTCGCTTGATGCGCTCAAGTTGAGCAACAGAGCACCACAGATTCTCCAGCAACGGTGCAGTGGCCAGACCGGAAGGCTTCCACAACGGCAAAAGGAACGAAGTCATGCATGGCTGCTGCATTCGATCGACCACGGAAAGCAGGGGGAGAATCTCTCCTGCTGGAAACGAGACGGCTACACGCACATCCGTGCAAACTACGCAGTGCGAAGCACTACTAGCAACGTTTCGAATGCAGTGGTGCTTCGTGGGTTCAGCCGCTGCCGCTGGACTCTGGTCACCACTGGTGACCAGAGAGACCAGCGGCTGACCAGTGTGGTCAGTTTGAACATGCCCAGCTCTCGCATCTCAGACTGCTGCCTTCCTGAGGACTCGTAAATGGCTGGTTGATGAGCTCTCGACACAAGTTAACAGCTCGCTTGATTGCATCATGCATGCATTGTGCATGGGCTGACATGGAAACGTCGACACAAACCATCGCATGAATGCTTCTTCAAGTCTCAAGTCCCCTGGCACGCGCCTGGTGGCAATCGAAACGAGAGGAAGAAAAGAATGGCATGGAATGACACTGGAAAGGCTCACGTCGCAGCGGCCATGTCAGATCAACTCCCGTCGACCTCGAGCGGATGACGCGACATTCGAACTGCTTGCCACAGATGACTGCTTGCGTGGTGATGACATCATCGACCCAAGAAAGAGCTGCCTCACCACCAACACCAGAGCGAAGCTGAGCTGAGTTATTGAGGGTCTCAAGCATTCCTGCTGCAGTGCCACCACACGCCCAGATTCTGGAGTCCAGAAAGCAAACAATTGTCGCCACGTGAGCGTCCATCCCGAGTGGAGATGGTCGCTTTGCTCGAGGACGTGGCGATGACCACCCAAATGAGCGGGGTGTCAGTCTGGATACTGATCATTGCAAAAACACCATCGCAACTGGTCCTGAGCAGTTCTTCCCGCTTTCGCTCGAGTTTCGCGGATTACTGTGCTGCTACGGGGTTGAATGCTTACCATGAATTCACTCATGACCATGAGGCTTCAACGGGTGCTGCTGCGGGAGGGTCGAGTCGAAGGATTCCCCATGCACAGAAGCCTGATTTCGATGCTGGACATGGGCGGAGGCTGCACAAGGGTAAAGTCGATCAGAATCGAAAACTGGCCGTCGCTCTCACGCACGCACTGATTCCCAGCGCCTCAGCTCGCACGCGGACTGCCTCCGTCACAGGGCATCCGTTTCTCTGGCAATGTTTGGTGGTTGCGGCAGGGAAATGCTTGCCTGGTCGTGTCGGGGTCGGGACAAGCTTCTTCGCGTGAGTAATTTACTCTTCGTTGCCCAAAGCTGTTCGCAACCAAAGAAGCCGATTGATGTTGCTCCAGTCTCAAGTTCCGTGCTGGCTCAATGCCAGTCAGGTCAACCATCTGATATCGACATCATGGGGCAACAAGCGCTCGCGTTGTCCGCTTGAATTGTCCAACCCAGAACAAGCATCGCAAGCACTTGGTCGCATATTGTAACTCACAAACAGCTGACCAGCCTCACCAGAAATCTGCCCAGTGTCGATGCAGCAATTTGTGGCCTGATGACCAACAGCTAACGCACTCGCACAGCACTCACCCTCCAGCAGTCTCTTTCTCAATCCGAACGGTTGCGGAATGTGCGACCGCCCAGACCAGCTGGAAAATGCAACGCCGTCCACAATGTGGACTCCACAGCGTTCGCTGGATGGATACCCAGAATCGAGCGGGCACTCGAAGCCAATCTGTCCCGACTGCACCAATCAGAGAGTGAGGCAACAAACAGCCGCAGCCAGCCAAGCCCACACACGCACACACCTGACGGGAGCGTCCAAAACCGAGTGGAAACAAGATCTGGAGTGGCCGCACGCGTGGCAACAAGGGTGGAAGGAAGGAGCGCTGGCACCCTCGTCAAGTCCCCGCTTTGTGCCGTGCATGGACTGGTGGCATCAGTTACCCCAATCCTGTCGGCTTGTCTCGTGGTGCTCGCAACCCCTTCTCCCTCAGATGCGTTGCTACCCAAAGAAGAGCCTTCCATCAGAAAGCCCTACCCCACTCTTTATTAAGGGTGCCTCCATGGCCACGAATCAGACAAACAGGAGAGGACCGGGTGGAGGGGACACGCCACCTGGGGTTTTGCCATTTCCAACCCCAACAGCAACGCAGCATCGACAGCACGGCACGGGCACTGAAGGAGTGACCCGCCCATTGCACTCCTGTTCCATTTGTCCTCCTTCGCA
Source organism: Lagenidium giganteum (assembly GCA_002286825.1). Lineage (NCBI taxonomy): Eukaryota > Oomycota > Peronosporomycetes > Pythiales > Pythiaceae > Lagenidium > Lagenidium giganteum. Next base: position 11,153 of record NSDO01000539.1, on the reverse strand, counting down.
CGGGTTCTCGAGTGCGCCACACGTGCGAGGCCCACACCACCATTTGCCCCCACGCTCGGGCCTCATTGCTACGGCATTCATTTCTCCGTTGGGGCACTTGGGCGGTGGTGACGACCAGCGGATCAAGTGGCCACAGCGGACGCCACCATGCAGCCGCCGGTGGAATCCATGGACGATGAGCGCGTGCCAAAGCGGGGCGCACGCGCCGGCAATAATGCACAAGAGAGAAATTCGCGGAGTGGCAGAAACAGCGACAACATGGAGAACAGACCACCGCCTACGCGTGGTCGTACCGCCAAGCAAGTGTCGGAATCGGATGCGGACACTGAAGCGGATTCCGATGTCGAGGAGAAGCCAAGAGTGGACGAGAACACATGTGTCAACGGAGGTCAGCAGGCCGGACGGCGCCATGGGGGTTCCCCAATGGACGTCGCAATACCGACACCAGAAACGAACACGACCGAAGGAGTCGACAATGCATCCGTTGGTAGCAGAGAGCACACTGGTCCAAAGTCTGATGGTACCGCCGTGAGTCAAGCAGAGGCCGAGGGCAAGGCGCCGCGAGGCCCATATCGTGGCAAGTGTCTATATCAATCGCGCAAATGCGAGAACGAGCGCGCCGTCAAGCGGAACGGACAGGCGCACAACTTGTGCGAAGAGCACCGAAGCAAGCAGAACCAGCACCAGCGCAAGTTCGATGCCAAAAAGTTTTCGCGGAAGCGACGCCAAGACATGATCGAGAATGGCATTCGCATGACAGAGGAAGAGTACGAGATGGAGACACAACAAGAACTTTATCATCACCAGCAGGAGCAGCAGCGAGCGCTTTTTCTTCAGCACCAACAACGAGCTCACGCATTGCGGATGCAGGAAGCTCAGGGCTCTGATGCGCTGGCACGCGGCGTCAGTCGAGATACAAGCGCACGACCACCGTACCTGCCTCCGTACGGTTCGTCGTACACTCGAGAGCATGTAACCATCCCGCATGCAGCAGCAACGACAGCAGCAACAGAGCGGGAATCAACCCACGATGTCGCACATCGACCTCTTCCCGGTTCCCCAGGATATGCAGTCGGGCACATGCGCCAGGCAAGCGGCGCATTCCAGCACCCGCAGCTTCCACGAGCTCATTTCCCACCACTGGCTGAGCCAGCATTCCGGCGCCGCCCTATGAGTTCGATCATTCCAAGTCCCAGTGACAGTGGCAGTCCCACAGGCGCGCATGCATTCCCCCCGCGTTCGACCGCCATTGGGACTCGTCGTCTGTATGATGATACCACGTACGCGCACGTTCACGATCGTAGCAGTGCGTCGGTGCATGCGCCTGCTCTCCATGACCGCGCACCTGCCGAGGACCTCGACCAATTTCATCGCCGAAGCGCAGACGGACCGTCTCCTGCATACGCTTTTCACGAATCAGTCAACCGCAGGTCGCCGCGGCATTATTCGCCGCGCGCTCGCCAGTATCACGACGTGACTGCCCACCATCCATATGCGCGTCCGAGTGGCCGGCTGCTGGTCTCCCCTGGTGCTTCTCCATCAGTGCGAGCATCCCAGTTTGCCTCCCCCGATCGTGAGGAGCATCCCCCGTCCTATTATTTGCGATCGCTGCAAGGGCGCCAGCAAGCGTCGCAATACGCAACCCAGCACAGTCCGCGGCGTTCGTCGCCACCAGACGTAACAATGGGCGTCCCGCCAGCGCGTTCGCCCTTCCCCCGACCGGCACTGACCCAAAGAGACCCAACCACCATGCAACGATTGCCGTCGCTGTTGATTCCACCACCGCCAACCGCATCTGGCGGTTTCCCGCCGGTCGTGTTGCATCCACCGCGCAGTTTTGTCAGCACGTCGATTGCGTCTTCTCGACCAGCACCCTCATCTTCCAGTACGCAACGCCTGCCTCCCGTCCAGGAGACGTATTTCTCACGCGCGGCACCGTCATTTCCCCGCAATCCACCCGATGACGATCAATCGTTCGAGATATAGAGGGCAATGGCCAAAAAGCCCGCCGCGACCTCCACACCTAACAAATATTGTTATTAAGGACATCACATGAAAGTCGACAACTGCGCGTTGTAGCCACTCTCAGCAAGCTTGTGGTTCGCTCGCCCCGCCGCCGTATTATCCGTCAATGAAGGCTATCTCTTCGAGTTGACGCAATGCATGAATCAATTGACATTACACACGAAGGCAAGTTGCTGAGCCTTGAGCCATTTTCATCGCCACCTGTCTGATGTTTCATAGCAAATGGCGGAGTTGGGACCTCGCTGTATTCTTGAAAACCAGCTGATCCAGAAGAGCACACGCATCTGTCTTGACTGTGAATGACCGGGTGTCAACTGGAAGGAACTCTTTCTTTCCGGAATTGTAGCGAAAGAACTGACTGATTGAGTCGGGCGTGAGTTCCTGAGGACACTTGACTGACAACGAGTACACGCGTACGACACGGTCGGAATCGGCATGGAACTCGTACAATCCTCGAAACTTCATCTCACGAGAGCTTTTCAGCAACAAGATGAAGTTATCGCAGGTCGACTCCGCCAAGGCCTGCAGCGCTGCAGCCCGTTCCTTTTCCACTGATACACCAGCTAACACAGTGTACTCGATGGCATTCTGGATTAATTTGCGGTTTGAAGGTCGGCGAGCTTTTGCCAAAGGCGCAATCATCGTTGATGTGGGGTGGAGATCCGCCTTGGGTTTCGTTACCGACGGGTATACACCGCCAGATGTGGCCGTTGGCTCAGTTGCTGCCGCGAGCTCTTTGTTGCGGCGCTGCTGAAGCTGCTGGATCTTCTTCTGCCTCAAATTATGAAGTTTCTCCTGTCGTGTTGGAGACCGTGTCTTCTTTGAGCTGTGTTGGGCTGGCTCGTGGAGGTCGATCATCACAAAGGTGGAATGAGGAGAAGAGCCGAGTTCATTTGGATTCTTGGAAGGCTGGGCCAGGGATGTTGCTTGATCGCGAAAGTCCGGTTTGATCGCCGATGAGCAGTCATCTGGGTCTTTTTGCAGTGAGTGTTTTCGTCGTTCTGGTCGCATGGGAACGCGACCCAAGTGGTTGAACGGAATTGTTAGTTTCTCATGTGAGAGGATGAGCCCATCCGAATCGGCTGATGGTTGTTTCTGAAACCTGGTATTTCCCCATGCTTCCAACGCAGATTTCTCATCATCATCGTCGCTGTCATCACGCTTTTCGGACTGAAACCGACTTGCCTGTGAGGTCACTTCGTTTGCTGAGAGAACCGTCGCTGATTGTGCTTTTGGTGCTGTGGCTGATGGCAGCTGGTGATTCTGAGATGGTAGCAATCCTGGAACGGTGGAGCTCTGCTGAGTTGAAGATTTATCTTGATCAGCATGCGTTGATTTGGCCCACACTCTGATAACTCGATGACTCAATCGACTGTCAGTCGGGTTTGGCTCCTCTTCAGCGAGTCTGTCATTTCTGCCGTCTGTGCCGTCTGCTGCTTGGCGTCTCGTAAGATCCGTCGTCAATGGCTTCGGCCGAACAGTTGCATCTTCTGCTTCGCCCCATGCAATTGGCCTGGTCAGCGCGCGCACTGCATCATCGTCATCTTTTGGAGGACATTGGACATTTTTGACATCTGGCCTCTCGTCGTCTTCTTCTGGTCGACACGCTGATGAAGATCTTACCAACCCTGTCCAACCTCGCTGCAAACTGAGGCGATCTGCAGTCCCAACTTGATCGTCCAGTGCGTTTCCTTCGCTACGTGAACAGCTGCACCCTTGGTCCATCGATTTACTGGTTTGGAGAACGATATTTTCCAATCCATTCATCCCTTCTCTAGTCCCCTGTCCACCCAAGTGCTTGCATTCGTCTTGTTGATGTCGATTCCCAATGTTTTGGGGGATGGACACAGTGCTTCTGCTGTTGACATCGCTGCCCACCAACCGAGGAGATGGAACCGATTTTCCAGCAGGTGGCCGAGCTGATGATGAGGCAGTGCCTGACGTAGGTTTGCTGCATGCCTGCTGTTCCAAGAGGAACTTTGTCTGGTATTCCAATTCCCACCAAACCCGCACACCCAGCTTAGATTTGTATCCGTCTCGAATCGATTTCTGCGGCTTCTTGCGTGGCAACAATGACAAGGCCTCTGGGATTGCAGCCTTTCCGCCTCCATTGTGTCCGTCCGTGCTTTCTGCTGCACGTACTGACTTCCCTGTTGTTGCGCCGAACGTTTGGTCCGACGATGCGATGCGCGTCTTCCGCAGTTGGTCATCAGTCACCGCCCCGGCGCACACATCAGAAGGGACTGAACATGATTCAAAGCATTCGCTGGTCGTTGATGCGTTGGTTTCTGGGTCCCCGGTACACACGACTGCGCCATGTTGGATTTCAGCCAATGCTGGCATATCCGCCGTGAGAGTCTCAGGCGCGGGATCTTGTTGCTGCTCGTGGCGACAGAGGACACCTGCCTTGTGTACGGGTGCGAGTGGGTCTTCCTCCTGGTTATCTGGGTGGGAGGGCACGGGCTCGAGCACATCACTAGCCACGCCATCCGCTGGATGTTGATGATGTGATCGAGCTCTCGGCAGTTCTTGGATTTTGCTGTCGATGCTTCGCCATGTCAGCGGCCTTGAACTTGGTTTGTGATTGCGTGGAGAGCGCACGGTGACGTCTGCGGTATCCTGTGCGGCCTTCCATCCTGACAATGACGCAGACACGTGTGCTAATTGTGCCTGGGAACGATAGCGAGACGCTGGGACCGGATCTCCCAGCACTGATTCATCAGCCAGGGCCTCCGCTGGATGTGGCACCGATTGGACGGATTCAATGGCGTTTGTGAGAGGGATTGCATCCCCAGGAGATGGAGACGGAATCCCAACTTCTTGGTTGTCCACGTTGCAGCGCACGTCCTGTTCATCCGGACCAGCTGGCTCGATCTTCACCACATGACCAAACGCAAAGATGCTGGGTGTCGGACTGCGACGCACATCGGTGATGACCACCCGGGTTTCCTCGCTCTTTCTGTGCTTGCGTTGCACCTCCAATGCACTCGCCTGCAGCAGCGGCTCTGCTGGTGACTTCGGGCGCTTGGCAAACAGTGTCCACAGTGCGAACCCTGCACCCGGCGCATTCAATGTTGGCATTTCCTCCAGAATCTTCTTAAGTAGTTCGGTTGTGCTCTTGACAACCTTGACGCGTCCGGGGCAGACGTAGACAAGTCGCTTGATGTGTGCTTTGGCCTCCCAGATCACGCACGCCTCCGTGCCACTCGTAGAGATCACCATAATGGCAGCACTCTGTTGCTCGTTCTCACCAAACGAGGCCTGTAACCGTTCCTCGAGGTCCTGGAGCTCGATTTCAAGCGTTTGCGAGACCGGACCTGCGAATTCCCACGTCATGTCACCGAATTCCATCCCACGAAGCTCCGTTGAAATGCCAGCACCATCCTTCGCTCGTAACAACTGGAACAGTTTCCGCGGTGCTGTGGCTCCGTGCGACTCTGTCTTAGCAGCATGCTGACCCAAGCGATGCGCTTCAAGCACCAGAGGGGCCAGCAGGTCCTTGGAACAACAGAGCTGTGATGGTGAAGCCGTCGACGCCAACACCTGTGCTGCAAACCCCAAGCACGCTCCCACGCATCCCTCGGCGTTCAAGCTCAAGGGTGTTCTCTTACTCATTAGCTAAACAGCTGCTTCGCACATCCGTACATGCGCGGCGCAGTGCGAGTTCAGGCACTGCTGGTTCACGCGACAGCAGCTTTGAAGCCTCAGTTCTGAAGCCTCAGTTCTGAAGCCTCAACGCTTGCCTGCTCACCGCAACTGCTCCCACACAACCCCCAACAATTATAGATTTTTTTGTGATATCCACAATCAACGCGACTCCAAATGCATCAGGCAAACAGTGAAGTAATCATGGCGCAACTTGCTGGAGCTTCAGCGACAGCTTTTCATTCTTTTCGCATTCACGTTGGAACTCCCGGATGGCGTTGACGTACATGCGTTCCTTCTCCAACAACAACTGGTACTTGCTGTCCAGCGTTTCCACTTGCCGTTGATTGTCTGCACGAAGCGTCTGCTGTTTTGCAATGGTTCCCCGCACGTTTGTCATGATGGCATCGATCTGTGTGAAGAACGCCTGCGTAGCTGCCTTGGAACTCATTGCCACGTCGAAGTTGTCGTGAATACTGTTGATGAGCGATATCTCCTTCTCCAGGAACTCGTGGGTGGTTTTCAGCGTATTGTAGACACAGTAGTACTTTCTCGTTTCATCTAGAGTCAATGCCACTTCTTCGTACAATTCCAGGAAGCGCTTCTCGTACTGGATGAGCTCGATTCGAGTTGGTACGTCGTCGATTTTCTTGGACATCTTGTGAATATCACGCGTCTGTTGTGCAAGAGCCTGTTTCATTTCCTTGTGTTTTAGCGCCATCTGAGTGTGTAGCTGCTCAACCTCGTTCAAGCGCAGTGTCTCCTCATCTTGCTTGGCAGCATCCTGCTCGGCCTGCAGTCGCAGCTGCTCCACACGAGCCTGCAGTGTTGTGAGTTGTTCACGACATTTCAACTTAAACTCATTCTTTTGCCGCTTGAGCAGCTCATTCCGCTGAACCAGCTCCTTGAGCTTGCTCAACTGAGGTTTCGCCTCTTGATGCTTGGCTTCGACAATGTCCATCTGCTGCAGTTGAAACTCTGCCTGCGCAATGGCTTGTTCCGCCGCCGACTCCTCCGCTTCTTTCAGCACTAGTTGGGCATGCACAGTCTCCTGCTCCTGCTCGATTGCTTGCAGCTGACGATTGCACTTGTTCAACTTGGCTCGTGCACTTTCGATCTCCTTCGATACCAACTCCATTTCAACCGACTCGATTGGCACCACCGGAACCTTCTGCTCTTTTCCATTGCGATGTGCACCGTTGTTCGGCATCACGTTGACGGGCTCAATGTTGTGGATTTCCTGGACAGACACGACCTGCTGCAGAAGTTGTTGTTCTCGCTCGCGCTGTTTTTCCATCATCTTGGCTTGTTCTTCCATCGCCTGACGCTCCAATTTCTGGTACTGCGCCTCAAATTCACTCCACTTCGCTTGCGACAAACTTTTCTTGAGAGAGGCCGTGGGTGCCCCCGCGTTCTGGCGTCGTGCCGCTTTGTTGCTGAATGACGCCGCCTGTGTGGCCAACTGTGATAGCAATTGTTTGTGCACGTCCCCGCTCCGCTCTGCTGTGGACACGCACGCATCGTTGGATTCGTCAGTTCCACCATGACCTAACTCATCCGGATTCGCTTGCTCCCGCGGTGGTTCTCGCACGGCGCAGACGCGCTCACCATACTCGAGCAAACAGCGCTGGATGAGTGCGTCTTCGGGCTCATCCAGACTGCTGCTGCTCATGTACTGCCATCGCCGCCGAGGCCGATACACGCCTTGCAAGTACGCTACTTCTCGCTTCAGTGGCTTCACACTGTCTGCATCACCTGCACTGGTCTTCCCACGCTGCTGCACGTCCAAATACGCGCGGTGGCTCTGGATCTTGTCTGAATGCGTGGCGCGCTCGCCCTGCGCCACGAGCCACGCCACGAGCTTCTTGACCGTCCCGATGTCGCCGAAATCCTGCAGCAGCAGCTGATGCGGCTGGATGGGCACTGGACACGCCGTGGGCAGCGCCTCGACGCACTTGAGCACGGCCTGCGCCAGTTCCAGCCGTGGCTTCATCTTGTTGTGCGGCTGGAACAGCAGGTCCCAGTCCACGCGCCGGTGCGCGGCGTCTTCGCGGGGCACAATGCGCTGCAGCAGCCAGCAGAGGCCGCCCAGCACGCGCTCGAACGCGCTCAGCTCGTTCAGGCTCGCGCGGCCGTAGCCGTGCTCGACGAGGCACTCGAGCACGGCGGCGAGTGTGTCGGCGGCGTCGGCGCTGTAGTCATCGTCCAACTGGAAGGCGTCGGCCGCGCGTGCGCTGGCGCCAGACAGAGGCAGCGTGGGTGCCACAGCACGCGTCGCAGCCATCGTCCCGAACATGGCGCTGTGTCGCAGTCGCTGTCACTTGATCAATGAATGTCGTCGTCGGATGCCTTTCTACGGAATATGCGGATCTTTTGATCAGGGATGAACGCGAACTTAGTAGAACTACGCACCTAACGGGGGTGAAGTTGTTGGCGTGCGAACTTACTGCTGCACCAGGGTGGAATGTTCAGTTCAATTCAATGCACTGCGGAACAGAATCAGAATATTGCATCCGGAGTTTGTGTTGCTTTACGTATTGCTCAGTCGCGGGCTCCATGAAGCCACGCGTATTTTGTGAGTCAACGATCCCGCCACCGAAGTTAGCTGCAGCTTCTGCGACGATGCAAGGACGCTATCTTTGGGATTGAATAGCACGATGGGGTGTATGTTGCCCAATTCTCCTTCATCTCGGACTTGGTATTCGTACGGCCTGCTCCCAGGTTGATCCCAGCCTTGTCGCCAAAGAGTAATGCATGCAACGCAACTCTAACAAGCTTCCTTCGCTGGAACCGGCTGCATCGTTGAAGCCGACCAAGATCCCCGCTTCGTGTGGTTATGCATCAACGACAGATTCACTCTTCTGTCTCACGAACGGCACCCCAGTCTACAACCGACGACACATTCAAAGAGAAGTCGCGCACAATCCCGCAGAAGCACTCTACGTTCAAGCCAGCCTTCCTTCCCCCTACTCGGTGATCAACCCGAAGTCAGGTCTGAACACTGAAACCRAGACACAGAAGCCCCTTCATCTAGAAGCATACAACTTTCCAGTACGTCACCCTAAGGCCGGCCGAACGACTCTTCGCTCCAACAAACAACGCCCAGTACGGCTACGTCTCAACCTACGGTCGACACAAGCATCTCGTCCCTGTTCGCAGTTGCACGACGAAGTTTATCTACCTTCAAGTTGCAGCATCAAGTCAAGTTTCCTCGACCTGTCCAGACTACTAAACACTTCCTACCTTCGGCTCCGGCTCATCCCCAATCACGATCTCGAACGGGAAGACCAGTCTCCACTTATCAAGGAAGACTAATCTCAAGCCAAGTTCGTACAGGCATCACAACTTCTCCAACCACTTTCATACTTTAGTTTTACTTGTAGCTATTAAAAGTGTAATGAACAGTACTTACCCAGCCTTGTCGCCAAGGTGTGACTGTGACCTAGTATCTCACGGTCGCTACTCGTCGCAGCACTGATTCTCATTCATCCCTCTCGACACGCCGCTGCCTGAAGCGACCCAACTCTTCGATGACCATGTGCGTCAAAGCAACCAGCGCTTGGTCTGCAGCTGTCATGCCAACATCAGCAACGATTCCTGCCAGCCAAGGCATGTCCACGCGCAACTCGTCGTTGGGACTCCTCGCCTCAGTCTGGTATATCACGTGCGGTACAGCCTTCCTTGCTGCAGCGTACCAACTCGATGCTATATCGCCAACGTGCCTGTCGATCTCGGCATCGTCCTTGAAGACTTTACGCACAATCTTCGGTCCTTCCCGGTCACCACGTTGCTACGTGTTCCAGCCACGTTGCTGCGTGAACTCAATATCACCGGCCCATTCAAGCGCGGGTCAGAATCGCTCTCAAACATGCAGTTCGACAAATGCGAGAACCACGACAACACCAGTTGCTTAGCTGAGTATGAGCCCAACCAGCGCAAAGTAGTTTTTCTCTTGGGCAAAGCGCTGGCACTCATTCCGGAGTTCGAACAGCCGGAATACCAGACAAACCATGCCTTCTTGGCGACTTTCAGCAACACAATGGCCGGGTGGAACGCAGCGGTTGTGATGTATTTCTTTCCAGACCACACCATTGACGCTGTGGTGTGTACCACGCGCAGAGCTCGCTACTCCGTCGCCAGCGCTCCCGATGGCGTCATTGACGTGTTCGCGTTCTGTTCTCGTCGCGCTTTTGATTCGCGCTGGATGTGCGAGAATAACGCAAGCAGCTCAACGACGTCGAACGTGATCCAGGTCAGTCAGGGCGTGGCGGCATATCTCGGTCAGACACCACGACGCATGCTGCACTTCAATCCAGGCAAGACTGCTACGCTATCTGGTGCACCAGCGGGACGAGGGAAGTTGTCTGCGCCGGTCAAGATCATGGAATACAATGGTGGTTTGCTGACAGCTCAAGCGCCGTGGGATCTGCTGCCTCACTACGATTGCTCGCGCTTCGATTATACACTGTACACCGGTTGGTATTACGAGGGCCAAGGCGTCGTGACGCTCACGTGGCAGAGTCCTCCGTTCATGGGGTCCAACGCGATGGTGTTGTGGTCCATGACGTTGTTCTTGCTGGTGATGCAGCGCCGCTTTCTGCGACACAGCAGCATCTCGATCATGCCGATGCACATGTCGAAGCAACCGACCCCATATCTGTGCGCAGCGGTGGCTGTCTACGGCAATCACAACTTCCAGGTTCTCACAACGTACTTGCACCAGAATTCGACTCCGGGCCGCTCTACATGTGTTTGGGTCCGGTGATGATGGGCGTCGATCGCTGCCATCATGAATTCGACGATCATCCAGCTCGTGCACCACCCGCGTGCTGTTGAGTCGACGCGACTGATGCTCAAACTCAGCATCTTAAACTGGTTCATGGTGTTTGCATTTGAGTGGCTCGCGATTCCTAGAATATCCATTGGCGTCACCAACCGTTGCTCGTTGCCGTACACCACGTCGTGCCGCAAGTTCGAAGCCGTTCAGTACACCTTTCTAGTGTCGGTGGTGATCACGGCGTTGCTGGCAGCTCTTGGATCGATGGCGGTGTCCTTAGCGTCACGGCGCAGTGCCGCGGCCGGGAACGTGACTGCACCGACGCATTCGATGCTCAAACTGTTTGCACAGAAAGACATGTTCCAGCTCGTTGCTGGCGACACCGGCGATTGCGTGCGTACAAACGTCAAGGGCGACAAAGTGCTGGATCCAGCAGTCATGTTCATCAAGAACCTTTTTTTTTTTTTTTTTTTTTTTTTTTTTTTTTTTTAGTATAGTAGTAGAGTGTATTGCGCCGGCGTTACCTTACGCATATAACTATTGCATGAAGATCCCGCTATCCGGGTGGAACCACGGGATTGGTCCCAGCGGCTTGACGCCCGATAGGGCGTCCAGCCGACTGGGTCTGCGTGTGCCTTGCTGCTTGCCAGGCGTTGACGTCATGCTCGAGATGCTCGAGAATGTGTTGTTGGTTCCGGTGAGGCGG